>JASDQU010100014.1:206452-217582 GCA_032191745.1 Picea mariana
AGTTATACATAGTATATCATGTGTACATGATTCATTATTCATTCGGTTAATGAGAATTCTTCCATTCTTTCTCTCTTACTTCTTCTTTCTCAATTTCTCTCTACAAATGTGTGTGTTATTTTCTAGATAGATATATTATGTGCAGGTTCAACACATTTACATGGTATCATATCCAGCGGACTAATAATAAAAAGACACACCAAATTATTTTTGCAGGTACCAAAGATTGAAGACAACGGAAAAATGGAATTCCCAAAAGAATTCATTCTTACACCTTACAATTACTTTTCATGGAAGGAGAGGATGATCATGCATATTTGAAGAAGAGTATTGTATAGGTTAACCATGAACATGGAAACATAACCAACATCATCCATAGAAAAATTCAAGTATCTAAATCGAATGGATGAAGCATTTAGAACAATTTGTAGTCTCATTTCTCCCGATATCCTTTTTCACATATCTTCCTGTAAAACCCTCAATGAAGCCTGGACCACCATGGAAGTGATCTTTGTAAAATGGGATGACATTAGGGGACACATACTTGAGGTGGAATTGCTCACATTGGATCAAAAAATCTTCGACAATCTCCAATATTTCTTTACAAAATTTAAGGATTTATTGTCGCAACTCGAGGCTTGTGAGGTTGATAAATATAAGGAGGAGAAACAATTGTTTCTCAAAATTATCTCCAAATTTGGTCCTGAATTCTCAGTGTTCATATCCACATTCCATTCAGTCAAATTCGCCTCTGGAGCCACCTAGAAGATACCTTCTCTTGAAGAATGTATCGAATCCCTAACACAAGAGTAGACCAAGCTCATCAACATGGGAAAAATCAAAGGCGCAGATGTGCATGCACTTACTTTGCAAGATGGAAGGGTCATCAATATCCAAAATATAAATATAAAGACAAAAGGAAAGCACATGCAAATCCAAAGAAGGAAGGGTACTCAAAACCCTTCATCGATGCCTCTAGATCCAAAGGAGGAAAGGGAAGAAAAGGGGAGAAATGCACATATTTCCATAAAGGATTCCATCTAGAATCCACATGCATGCAAAAAAAAATAGATCTGATGACTCAAATACTTCAGCAAAATAACCTTGGAGATTGCATACCCGAGTGTGCCAAAAACAAGAATCTAGAAGATCAGAATCCCAAGAAAGGCAATTCTAGCCATGCCTTGATTTCCATCAACTCCTCTCTCAATTTTTGGATCGTATATGCAGGAGCATCACATAACATGGATTCCACAAAATCAATCTATTCTTCATTGGATGCATGCAAAGGTCCTCCTATTCTGATGGGGGACAACTCTCCAGTCGAGTTCACCGACAAAGGAAGGATTGAAGTCACCAACGGAAGCTTCGAGAATGTGTTGAATGTTCCCAAACATTCCGTAAATAGTCTCTATGTGTATCAGATGAAAAATTCTAGCATCGGAAAGAAATTCATATTCACACCTGATGTAGTGGATATCTATGACATGCAAACCAATTCCAGGGTTTCTAGTGGTGAGTTAAATCATCAATCTAGATTGTATACATTTTCTGAATTTATTGAACCAGATTTTGCTTTACTGCTTACCCATGCTAATGAAAGCAGTAGGATATCGCACGAAAGGTTTGTGCATTTAAATTTCAGATATATGTAATAGCTTAGCAAGCAAGGATTGTTTGATGGTCTACTAGACATCCATTTTTCCAAAGGAATCTCTGAGGGTTGTGTTCTTGGAAAACACCCTTAAGAGAAATTTGACAAAGGAAAGACTTAGAGATATTCCTCTCCTTTAGATATGATCCATAGTGACCTCATGGGACCTTTTACGCATCCATCAATCAACAAATTGACGCACATGCTCAATTTTGTTGATGCTTTCTCACGTTTCACATGGATTTTCTTTCTCAAGAAAAAAACAGAGGTCTTTCAACACCTCAAAGATTTCAAATCCCTGGTTGAGACACATTCAGGAAAGAAAATCACAATCCTTTGAACTAGTAATGGGGGAGAGTATGTAAACCATGAGATCCATAATCTTTGTCATGAGCCAAGGATTCAATTGTAACACACATTTCCCTATAGTCTGCAGCAAAACAAAGTTGTCGAGCGAAAAAATAGATCTCTAAAAAAGATGGCATCTTCCATGCTACATGCAAAGTCACTTCCATAGAGACTATGGGCCGAAATACTTAATTGTGAAACCTACATCCAAAACATATATCCCCATATATCTGTCAAGGATAAGACCCCCTATGAGGCTTGGAGCGGCCTCAAACTAGAATTGACCCACTTTCGTATTTTTGGTTCACGTGCATGGGCCCAGATTCCATATGAAAAGAGGAAGGAACTTGATCCATAGAGAAAAAAATGTATCTTTGTTGGATACCCCAATGATGTGAATGGATACATACTTATTGATCTTTCCTTTGACCATCTCATCATTGAGAAAAAAATTCAATTCGAGGAAAGTGTCCCGCATGTACCTCACCAGCCGCATGCATACCCCTTTATTCTTCCACCTGTTAGAGATGATGAGCATGCACATGTCGAGTCTTCCTCAAATTAGAATTTTGATTCATAGGATTTAGACGAACCAGATACATAGTCAGTACATTTAGATGCAGAGTCAATGCATCCAGATGCAGATGTAGAGCCAGATCATAGGCCCAAGTGGGCCCATACTACTCTTCAAGATGCAAGGGATCTTGTTGGTGATCTGACTGATACTAGGAGGACTCGATCTGATTTCAAGGAGAATCCTCTTGCACTCACTTCCATTGAAGCATTTCCACCCAAGCATATTTTTTTGGTTCATTCTTCAAATCCACAGTCTTATGGCAAGGATGTTGGAAATCCCTTTTGGGAATCTACCATGTAGGAGGAGTAAAACTCTCTCCTCGAGAACCAGACTTGGGATATAGTTCCCCTTCCTTCTGGAAGAAAAATTTTCAGGTGCATATGGGTCTACAAGACCAAGAGCATAGAGGATGGATAGATTAGCAGATACAAATCCAGGTTAGTTTCCAAAGGATTTCATTAGGTGCATGGCATTGACTATGATCAGACCTTCACTCCAGTAGTGAATCTGAATTCCATATGTTTGGCACTTTCCATTGTGACATCCAAGGAATGGGAAGTCCATGAAATGGATGTGAAGAATGTATTTCTTCATGGCGATCTCTCCGAGGAGATCTATATGGAGCAGCCCTAGGTATTTATGCAGAATTCATCTTTGGTATGTCGACTGAAGAAATATCTTTATGGCCTCAAGCAGGATCCAATGGAATGGTACACCAAGATGGATTCCTACCTATTGTCATAGAAATTTATACATTGTTTACATGGATTCCTACCTATTATCAGACCCAAATGTTTACATGCTCAGGATGAATGATTCACTTCTACTCTTGTTTTGTATGTTGATGATTTGTTGATCATTAGTTGCTCGAATTCAATGATTTTTGCAGTCAAGAGGATTCTACATGAATGGTTCTTGATGACATAAATGGATCCTCTACACTTCTTCCTTAGACTCAAGATCATTTATGGTGCATCAGGCATCAAACTGTCTGAGTACAAGTATGCACAAGATCTCCTTGAGAGGTTTCACATGAAATTTTGCAAGTCTACTCTGACTCCTTTCCTATCAGGAGTCAAACTTGAGGATGGCAGGGACACTCCACTGGTTGACAACACACTATAAACATAGATAGTGGGGAGCTTGTTATATCTCTCACACTCTAGACCAAACCTCTCCTATGTAGTTGGCACAGTCTCTAGGTTCATGCAGGAGCTGCATTGGTTGAGTTATACAGAGTATGTCATGTGTAAATAATTCATTAATCATTTGGTTAATGAGAATTCTTCTATTCTTTCTCTCTTGCTTCTTCTTTCTCAATTTATCTCTACAAATGTATGTGTTATTTTATATCTAGATCTATTATGTGTAGGTTCAACACATTTACAAAGAGAATTCCTATAGTCCTGACAACCCGCTTCTTCCATTCCATCGGCATGAAAACCCACTTCTTCAATCTGACGGGCCTGACAACCCACTTCTTCAATCCAACTTATGAGCTATCCAGTACAAGCACATGTTCCTAGTTATAATGCAGTACCATCATGTATGATTCACAACTTCCTCCATGAAGGAATAATCCCCCTATTCACAATATGTCCTCAAATATATATATTCATGTGTCTTTTAAGTCACTTGGCAACCAAGGGAATCCCTTGTCCCTACTTTAGAACTTAGGATATATTCATATCCATTACTTTAGCTTTAAGAAATACTAATAAAATATTCCATTTGGATTAAGTCCCCTGGCTTATCCCCTTTCATAGACTCTTAGATCCCCTTTCCCTTCCTAATGGAGTTTAGCCCCCCATACTCATTTGTGGGTCGGTTTGCAGCAGTGATGTTATTTATTAATAATATGAGTGTTTACATATTACAAAAATAGGCTCACTTTCCTTTAGCATCTAGGCTCTCCAACCTAATAATCACACATGCACCCCAACCCAAAATATCTTGGCTCACCAGCTTATAAAACATTTACAATTATATGTAGAGTTGGGGTTCGGCCTAGGGGTATTACAATTTGTATTTAAAATTAGTAGGTGAACATGTTATTTATTTCGTCTTGTATGTGGATGATATTTTGTTGATAGGAAACAACAAGGAAATTATCTATGATGTGAAAACTCAATTTTCCCCTAAATTTGACATGAAAGATCTCGGTGCTACAAATTTATTTTGGGCATGAAAAATAAAAGAAATTAGGCAAAGGGGAAAATTTGCTTGAACCAAAGAATACATGTAGATTCAATATTACAAAGGTTTAATATGCAAGAATGTAAACCTATCAGGGTCCTGATTCCTATAGGTGTAAATTTATCCATAGATCAATGTCTGAAGACACATGAAGAGGAAGATGACATGTCCCATGTTTAGTATGTTGAAATTTCTCCTACCCAACACCTGACAGTTAATTCCAAATAAATCACTTATAGAATTAAATCACAGCCAAGTAATCAACTAAACATGCAATGAAAGCATAAACAAGGAAATCATATCAAGCACACACAAACATCAATAGTTTTGGGTAGATAACCCTGGAAAAACCCGAGATGGAAAACTAATGCTGAGAATGATTTTATTATGCTAAAATTATGGCTCCCATAATAGCGACAATGGACCACTAAGAGAAATATAATTATATACAAACCCGGAAAAGCATGACCTGATGTATGAACCATAAATGAACATTTTTTGAGGTGTACATGAATTTCCTTTAGAAAAACCATGTATGTATGTGACTGTCTCCACTGAAACATGTGTACCTGTAAAGAAACTATGTATAAAAATATTCATGCGATGTCACACTATCTTGTGGCTTCCTCTAACTAAAACCCACCTACATGATCCTCTATTCTCTCTTATCCTTGACCTGATATCTAAATGGAAGTCCTTCTCCACCTATTCAAGATCTTAATTCGCATTCCTTCTTGTTCCAATATTCCGTGTCAACTCCCTCAACACCTATCAAGTTTCAAGTGTCATCCTATAATCTCTAGTCTCCAAAGTGATTGATGATTGAGATTTCTTCTCATACTCACTTGAGATTTAGAAACATGCTAATCACTTTTATCACTTTCCTTAAATAACTCAATTAATTAATAAAATAAATTTACTTTAATCATTTCTTTAATTAAAGGAAATTCAAGATTCGAAGGATTTGGATTATTTCCATGTGTCTAGACACATCAACATGTGTGAAAATACCCATGCGATGCTACCACTATCATCAACACTCCCTCTTAGTGAGGAAGGTATTCTACACCACTCCAAGCTTGTCTCTGAAAAACACAAATTTTCCTTTCTCCAAGGGCTTGGTCCGAATATTGGAAACCTTCTCGTCTATGGAAATATAGTAAAGTTTCACTACTCCCTTTTGGATGTTATCTCAAATGAAGTGTTATTTATCTCAATATGCTTGGACATGTCATAGAATACTAGATTCTTTGAGAGTTTGATAGAACTTTGATTATCACAATATATCACCGTAGGCTCTAACTCCTGATCAAATAAAATGGTAAGCAACTTGCGAATACAAATGGCCTCACAACTAGTCATACTCGTTGCCAGATACTCTACCTCTACTGAACTAAGTGCTAAATAAGTTTGATGTTGAACTAAGTAATTAGTGTTGATCCCAAGCTGAAGAAACACCCCGAGGAACTCTTTATATCTACTGCATTGCCCTCTCAATCTGAGTCTGTATATCCATGCAACTCCACTCAATCTCCTCCAAGATACCTCAATCCATACTCCACTATACCTCTCAATTACTTGATCTAATGTACCTACCTTGGCTCGACCATGAATCAACTCAAGTTTTTCACAACAAAACAATTATTTGGCCTGGTGTTGACAAAATACATTAAGGACCCTCTCAACTTCCTATATATCTTGGGATCCACCAATTCTGAATTTGAAGTGATCACTTTCTTTAGATTGGTAGTCATAGGTTTAGTCATCAGTTTACAATCCTCCATCCTAAATCTCCTCAATATCTCTATTGCATACTTCTCTTGTCCAAGGATGATGTATCCTGATACCTTCCATGCCTCTAAACCCAATAAATAATGCATCAAGAAAATTTCCATCTCTAAATCACTTGCTAAATCTGCTTTGCACCCTGTAATAAGATCCTCTGCACTTGTGAGAAAAAAATCATCAACATACAAAACCAAGATGAATGGATATGACCCAACAATTATGATGTACAAGTTAGGATCTACCTTATTCTTGGTAAAGTCCATACTCTGAAAGTATCCATACAATCTTGGAATACCATGCCTTGGGTGCCTATTTGAGTTCGTATACAGATTTCTTAATCCTACACACATGAGACTCCCTCCCATGTACCTCAATGCCCTGAGGTTTCTCTATATATACTTCTTCCTTAATGATATCCTTGAGAAAATATTTTTTCACATCCATTTGATGTATCCTCCATCTCATAATTGAAGCAATAGAAATAACAACTCGAATAGAAGCATACCTAGTGACTGGTGCAAATTTATCCTCATAGTCCACTCCCTCTTTCTGGGAGAACCCTCTCTCCACAAACCTTTCTTTGAACTTTTCAATACTACCATTTGCAGCATTCTTGATATTGTAGAGACACTTGTAATTCACAACCTACTTCCCCTCCATTCTTATAACTATATCCCAAACATGATTCCTCATAATAGAGGTGTACTCCTTTACCATGGAATCCAACCATAACTATTGATTTGTTTCTTCCTCAAAACCAGAACACTTAGCATCAATGATGCAACTCATAAGCACCATATAGTTCAAAAACTTCTTCGAAGGGTTTCTCTCTATGATCACACTCCAATGAGCCTAATTAGAATCACTAAATGCTTGTAATAGCTCTTAAGGTCTCCTGATAGGACTGCAAGGGGATAACTTCTCCTCCCCACTTGAATTTTGAATTGTTGATTGCTAATCATCCTTCAGAGCCTACAACTCCTCATCCTGTATCACTGTTGATGACTCTTGAGTACTCCCAGATCACAAGTTATCCTCAAACTTAAAATCTCTTCTCACAAATGTCTTTCACTACACTGGAATGAAGATTATGTAATCCTTTGAGGTCTCTATGTACCCTAGAACTATAACATTATGTCCTGAAGGCTCCAACTTCATCCTCTTCTCCATAGGAACGTGGATGTAGACTCGACAACCAAATATCCTCAAATGACCAATGTCTAGCTTCACTTCTGAGAATTTCTCCTCTGGAGTCTTGTCCCCCAATACCCTATGAGTATTACTTTTCTGCACATACACTAATGTGTGACATGCCTCTTCCCATACAAACATAAACAACTCTTGGTTATGTATAATAGCTCTGGTAGAACTGATGATGGACTGATTCTTTCTCTTTGAAACCCCATTCTTTTGAGTTTTCTATGAGACTATGAGCTCCCTATTGATCCCTTTCTCCTTGCTGAAATCCTTGAAGTCATTAGAGGTGTACTCTCCCACATTATAAAACCTCGATATCTCGATATTCTTACATGTCAGTTTCTCTACTTGACTTCTAAACTCCTGAAACCAATATAAAACCTCATCCTTGGTCTTCGTAAATAATATCTAAGTTTTCCTGGAAAACTCATCAATAAAAATCACATAGTCTGATGATCCTTGTAATGATGTTATTGACATCGACCCACTCACATATGAATGAATAAGATCCAAGATCCCCTTAGACCTATTCTCACTACTTGGAAAAGCATCCTTGGAATTCTTTCCAAGTGCACACCCTTTTCACACTCTCTACTGCTATATTCTGGAATCTAGAAGACCTATAACAATCCCCCTCAGAATTGGAAAATCCCTGTGTGTAGGTGTCCCAACCTCCCATGCCACAACTCACATAGGTTTTTATTGTCATGTACCAAATCCTAAACAAGCTTTCCCTGCAACCTATATAAATCTCCTTCTCTAACCCCAATGACCACTGCGTTTTCCAAGATAGATTTCTATGGATGTATGAGAATCTTCCCTCTCTAAAAGGTAATGGAAAAAACTCTATCTTCCATAGCTTAGATTGAAATAAAATTATTCTTCAAACTAGTACATAAAGCACATCCTTGGCATCTAATGAACCTCTTGTCTCAAGATGGAATGTAATTGTTCCCTCTCCCTTCATTGCATACCTGGCATCATCACCAAGCTCCACATGAACATATAAGTCACTCTCCTTCAAACTACTAAATATCTCTCGTCCCTCTATCATACGATAATATGCGCCACTCTCGGAGAACCAAGCACTACTCATTGTTTTGATGGTAGGAAGGCAAGAATCAAGTTGTGTCTTTGTTGAAGATATTGTTTGTGTCTTTCCAATACCCTTATTCTTCTTCTCTAGACACTGAGATGTATAATCTCCATTATTATGACATGAGAAACACTTGGTTTTACTCAATTCCTTCTTCTTCCTTGGCTGTGATGTACCTCCATTACTATTATCCTTATTGATAGAACTCCTTCCTTTTCCCTTCCATGTCTTACTGAAAAGAGCCAAGTTCTTTTCACTACCTCCTTTCTTTCTACTCTTAGACTCCTCCAAAGTCTCTTCATGGATGCAATCATCCCAAAGTATCTACCAATCTGGGAGATTTTGCCGAGTGTTGACTGCGTTAACAAATGGTTCCCATGACTTGGGAAGACCATTCAATGCCACATTTACTATCTTTGCATCCTCTTTTTTCTCCCCTATGGATGCAAGTTGATCACGTACCTGTGTGATCCTCATGAGATAGCCGGTAACATTATCATATATAGACATTTTCATAGATTTGAGTTTATTCCTTAAGACCATCTTCATTTTCATGCTTGTGCTCTATAATAACCCTAGGCATGAAACATATCTTTGGTCATCTTCATATCAGTTAGGTGAAGGATTAAATGATCCTTCACAGAATCTAGGGGGACCCTCTCTACTTTGATCTACTTCTTGTTGTGAGCCTCCAAAGTTGCCAGATATGTTGGTTGAGTAACTAATTTATCCACTAACTCCTAAATATCATACTCCTTCAATGACAAAGTTAACATTGCTTTCCAAGATAGGAAGTTGGATGCTCCATCCAATCTGTATTCAAATACCAATGTTGTTGTTTCCATCCCTAAGACCTAATAACCTTCCCTGGAAATAACCTGCTACTGAAAATTTCCCCTATACTAACCTATACGAACTTGTATGCATCTATCACCACTGTAACCCATGTGTGTATGTGACTATCACCACTATAACCCACGTATGTATGCGACTATCACCACTTTAACCCATGTATGTACACAATTGTTACCACTGCAACCCAGGTATATGCAATTGTGCTCAAATCTGCCCGCATATGTACATTATTGTGCTTTCTGTGACATATGTACACCTTTATACTCCTACAAAAACAAGTTTTACCTCTGTACGATTGTTTTCCTAAAATCTTCCCTTTAATTTTTGTCTGTTGGTTATGGATCCACTATGGATATGAGATCATGTACTTGGTTTCCTCTTAAATAACCTTTTTTGATACCATGGTTATTTTCTTTGATTCAACCCTTGGTATGTTGAAATATCTCCTAGCCAACACTTGGCAGTTAATTCCAAATAAATCACTTATTGAATTAAATTACCTCTGAGTAATCAACTAAACATGTAGCAAAAGCATAAACAAGGAAATCAAATCAAGAACACATAAATACCAATATTTTTGGGTAGATACCCATGGAAAATCCTAGAGGGAAAACCAGTGTTGAGAATGGTTTTATTATGCTAAAATCAAGGCTCCCATAATAGAGATAATGGCCCATTGAGAGAAATACAACAACAGACAAGCCTGACAAAGCCTTGACTATTGTACGAAACAAAATTGCACACTTTTCAAGGTGTACGTGATTTTCCTTCAACAAACCCGCATATGTACATGAATATCTACATTAAAACCCATGTACATGTATGAAAACTCTATACATAAATATTTGTATGATGCGACACTCTCCTGTGGATTCCTCTGACTAAAACCCACCTATGTGATCCTCTGTTCTCTCTTCTCCTTGACTTGATCTGTACATGGAAGTCCTTCTCCACCTATTCAAGATCTTGAATCACAGTCCTTCATGATCCAATACTCTGTGTTGACTCCCTCAACACTTGTTAAGTTTCAAGTGTCAACCTCCTTATCCCTATCCTTGCTTTTATAATCATGAGTTATAATCTATTTCTAATATCCAAAGTGATTGACGATTGAGATTACTTCTCACACTCACTTAAGATTTAGAAACATGCTAATTAATTTTAGTATTTTCCTTAAATAACTCAATTAACTATATAATTAATTAATTAAAGAAGTTTACTTTAATAATTCCTTTAATTAAAGTAAATTCAAGAGTGGATGGCTTTAGATGATTTCCACATATCTAGAATAATGGACTTGTGCAAAAATACCAGTCTGATGCTACCACTAGCATCAACATGGACTTTAGAAGATATACATGTGGGTATGTGTTTAAACTATTTGGAGGAGAAATTGGTTGGATGAGCAAAAAAAATTCT
>JASDQU010100014.1:235097-260728 GCA_032191745.1 Picea mariana
AACAAGAAACATATCCAAAGAGCTATGCAGAAACAATCAAAGGGGATATGATGACCTACAAGGAAGATTGCAGGGACGCTCCTCCACCGAGAAGATTCAGATTTCAGAATCAACGACCAACATAGACAAATAGGCGTCAAGAAGAAGAAGGATTCATAAGAGTAACTCCTTTCATAATATATTCAACTCCTAGGTATCAAACTATCTTTTTTGGTTTATGTTATGCATGCAATAAGTTTGGACATAAAGCCGTAAATTGCAGAGATGACAGCAAGAACATAAACAACTTTGAAAGTCATACACAAAAGGGGTATCCAAGAAGTCCTAGTGAAACACAGAGAAGAAGTTACAACATGTTTGAATCATTGAGCACTGAAGTGGAATGATACAAGTGTAACAACTTTGGACACATGTCCAAATATTACAAAATGACAACCCCTCCTAGAGAACCACAACAGAACAACAAAAGTCACAGACAAGAACCACATAAGAGGACATGTATAAGAAATCAAAATCAGTATAGCAATGAAGAATGCACACTTACTCTACAATCTAAGTAGAAGAAAGATGGTTGGTATGTTGACAGTGGTTGTTCAAAACACATGACATGTGATAAAGACAGGTTTCTTACATTAAGAAAGGAAAGAGATGGATCAGTTTCCTTCGAAAATGATGATTCAACTAAAATCATTGGAAAAGGCACAATCAGAATTGGAAAAAAGAATACCAACGAAGAAAATGTTCTACTAGTAGAAGATATGAAACATAATCTTTTAAGTGTAATTCAAATGGGTGACCAAGGTCATAAAATTACTTTCGATTCACAGAAGTGCGAGATAAGAAAAGAAGGTTCAGGAAAATTGATTGCAACAGCTGCAAGAACTTCAAGCAACATATATGTACTAAGTGAAATTGGAAATGAAAAGTGTTTTCTAGGGAAGGAAGATGAAGGTTGGCTATGGCACAAAAGAATGGGTCACGTACACTTTGAAAACCTTGTCAAAGGCAACAAAAAGGAAGTCGTTAGGGAAATTCCCCAGATCACGAAACCAGCCAACACTTTATGAAAACATTGTCAACAAGGAAAGTAAAGAAGACCAGATTCAAATCAAAGGAATACTCAACGACAAGACCACTGGAAATTGTGCATACAGATCTAGTTGGACCAACTACAACAAAGGGTTTAAAAGGTGATAAATAATTATGTTATTAGTTGATGATTACACAAGAATGAATGCAGTTTGCTTTCTCAGAAATAAGTCAAAATATTTTGAAAACTTCAAGGTCTACAAGGAAATGGTTGAAAATGAAATGGATTAAAAAATCAAATGTTTGAGATCTGATGATTGAGGAGAGTTCACTTCAAAGGAATTTATGGACTACTGAAGCGGACATGGAATAAAAAGGCAATTCTCTGTTGCTAGGACACCTCAACATAATGGATTTATTGAAAGAAAGAACACGGCAGTACAAGAATTGGCTCGAACAATGCTAATGGATTCCAAATTGATAGATATTTTTTGGAAACATGCAATGCATACAAAAATTCACATTCAAAACAAAGTAATTCTCATAAACAACACTGAAAAAACTCCCTACGAGCTATGGAAAGGAAGAACAACAAATGTGAAGAACTTTAGAGTATTTGGAAGCAAATGCTACATCAAAAGAGAAGATGACGGAATGGGAAATTTTGACTCTCATGTGGAAAAATGAGTACTTGTTGGTTACTCAAGTATAAGAAAAGAATACAAGTGTTACAATATGAAGTTGAACAAATTTGTGGAAAGAATCAATGTAAAAATTGATGAAACAAGTCGATGATAATTAAAGGAAGAAGAAAATGAATCAATGGACCAACTTTACGAAGAAGAAGTAGAAGGAGAAGATGAAGAGGATCAAATAGAAGTAGAAGAGAAAGTTCAGCAAGTGCCTCAAAATACACCTAGAAAACGAGTACAAAAGAATCATTCTTCAGATCAGATTATCGTAATCAAAGATGCATGAGTTGAGACTAGAAGAAGAATCTGTTTGCCAAAACAAATGTACCTAGCACTCTCATCTACGATTGAACCAAACAGTTTTGAAGAGTCCAACAAGGATGAATTATGGAATAAGGCCATGGATGAAGAATTGGATCAAATAGAGAAGAATGAGACTTGGGAATTGGTTCCAATACCAAAGAATACAAATGTGATTAGCACAAAGTGGGTATTCAGAAATAAATTAAATGAATATGGAAAGGTTACAAGGAACAAAGCCAGATTGGTATGTAAAGTATACACATAGGTTGAAGGAATCGACTTTGAAGAGAATTTTTCCCCAGTTGCCAGAATGGAAGCAATTTGATTGCTTTTAGCTTATGCATGCTCCAAGAATATTAAAGTGTATTAGATGGACGTAAAATCAAATTTTCTGAATGGGGAACTTGAAGAAGAAGTCTACATAGAACAACCAGAAGGATTTCAGTTGTCAGAGAATGCAGATTATGTGTGTAAATTGAAGAAGGTCGTGTATGGTCTAAAACAAGCTCCCAGAGCATGGTACTCTAGACTGAATAAATATCTACAATAAGCAGGGTTTAGAAAAGGAAGTGCATACATCAACCTCTACATCAAGGTAACTCAAGATATTATTTTATTAATTGATGTTTATGTTGATGATATTATTTTTGGAAGTACTGATGACAGTTTAAGACAAAATTTTGCAAAGAATATGCAAAATGAATTTGAAATGTCATTACTTGGAGACCTATCCTTCTTTCCGGGTCTTCACATACATTAAAGAAACCAAGGAATTTTTATTTATCAAACGAAGTATATCAGAGAAATGCTAAAGAGGTTCGGAATGGAAGATTGAAAACTAGTTATCACTCATATACAAACCAGTTGCAATTTGTTAAAAGATGATGATTCAAAGTCTACATACTAGAAGAAATACAAGTCAATGATTGGTATCTTATTATATGTGACTACATCTAGACCAGATGTAATGATGGCAGTTGGACATGTGGCACGATTTCAAGCAGCACTAAAGGAATCACATGTATTAGCAGTGAAGAGGATTTTTACATATCCCAAAGGAACATAAGAGTTTGGATTATGGTATCCAAAAGGAAAGGATCTATCACTTATTGCCTACACATATGTAGATTGGGCAGGTGGCACTAATGACCAACGAAGCACCAGTGGAACAACGTTCTACTTGGGTGAGTGTTTAGTATCAGGACTAAGAAAGAAACAATCATCAATATCCTTATCTACAACTGAATCATAGTATATTGCAACAACAACATGTTGTACACAGGTTCTATGGATTAAACAAAATATGACAGATATACAGGTTGAGTATGATGAGCCCATTCCAATCTATTGTGATAATACAAGTGCCATCAATATCTCAAAGAACCCGGTGATGCACTCCAATATGATGCACATTCCAATCAAATATTAGTTTATATGGGAACAGGTTGCAGAGAAGAACACCAGAGTTGAGTATGTGGGCACAAAAGAACAAGTGGCAGACATATTTACAAAACTACTTCCACGAGAATCCTTTGAGTATCTTCGCCAAAGACTCGAAGTGATTTCTACTCCAAAATGAATGCTTTTGAATGCTTATCGTATATGTCTTAGATTTACACGAGGAAGCACCATAAACATGACAGCTCAGGTTGGGAGATCAATTTCAAGAAGAGTTCAGTCAGGGGGAGTATCCCCAAGGACAGTTCAATTAGGGGGAGTAGCCCTCGATGGAAAGATACCTTTTCCATTGATGACAAAGGGGGAGAGATTTATCAAATGCAGAGCACATAGGAATGGTTCCAAGGGGAGATATGGTCACAGGGGGAGCATGAGTGACATGACTTCAGTATTGCATCAGAGTGTTTCCTTCAATGCCAAAGGGGGATATTTTTGATTAATTGGGTTGCTTGTCATTGATGTCAACCCTTGAAGAAAGTTCGGTAGCGAATTCCAGTAGCACAATGGTTTGGGTAATGGACCCAAGTTTGTTTGATGGATAATGGTATGAGTTTTGATATATTTTTAGGAAATACTATTCTAGATCGATAGTACATGTCATGCCATTTCCAGTGGTATGTGGAACGTCACATACCTACTCACGGTTAGAGAGTTATGACCATGTGAAGTTGGAGAACCCTCGTGAGTCATCTAGAAGCCCCAAAAGGTCAAAGTAGTCAAAGTGTTTGCAAAGAAGAAATTATTTAAATAATAAAGTGAAGTGATGAGTGTACTATAAGTTAAATATGATACAAAAGAAATTATTTAAATAATAAAGTTAATGGAGAAATTACTAAGTGGACAAGTGGTTAGAAGTGGGTTATCCCTAAAATAAGGAAAGTGGTTTAAGAGATTTTAGAAGGTAAATAATAAAGTGAAGTGATGAGTGTACTATAAGTCAAAGTGGATACAAAATAAATTATTTAAATAATAATATTAATGGAGAAATTACTAAGTGGAAAAGTGGTTAGAAGTAGGTTAACCCTAAAATAAGGAAAGTGGGTTAAGATGGTTAAAAGGTAACCCCTTAAGGAAGATACAAGAAAGTATAAATAAGAGGCAAGGCTCTCTCATTTGATTCAGAGTCAAAATCTACCTCTGACTTAGAATCTTTCATCTTGGCCACCAGTGACTACTTGGAGCAACATTCTTTGATGTTGTGCCAAGGGATTTTATGGTATTCACACCATTTTCTTATGTCCTTCTTTGACTTCTCATTACCCTTCTTGGGTTGTGGCTTGGACCAACTGTCCTAAGAGTTGTCATCTTTTCTTTATCCCTTGTTTTGTGGGTTTGGGCTACCTTTGCTTTGCTTCGATTGTGAGGAGTTTGCAGATCCAAAATCTCACCTCTTATGCTTAAAAGTCTGCTTGATCTTGACAACATATCTATACGCCGCACCTAATGGTGCAATGTCTAGAAACTCCATTTCTGTTTGAATGTATCTATGCAAACAAGCATGGTATTTGAACACCATATGTCATTCAGAGTATTTGATACCCAATTTGGTGCACAAGGTATGGAAAATATTGGTGAAATATAGTAATGTCTGGTCCCTTTCCTGACGCAACATGGTCCATATTGTGCACTAGTCCTCATATCATCCAACAGGGTAGTACTGTTCTTTAATGGCATCCATGACGGAATCCCATGTGGGGGAGACCACAAATATTGTAGATTCCTCTATGGCCATTTTCTCTGAGTAAATATCCCACCAGTCCTTAACATGTGGGATGACCTTGAAGAATGCAAACGTAATCTTTTCCTTGTTGAAAAAACTGTGGACCGAAAAATACCCTTCAAGAAGATTCAACCATTTATCTACAACATCCACATCTATCAGTCCTTCAAATAATGGAATATCAAAATTTACCTGTACCTTGAAGGGGGTTTCATGGCTACTTGATGAAGATGAATCTCCTATGGGAAGCCACCGAAATATCTATGCAAAGTTGTCCATCATTTTGTTCCTTTGTCGCAAAAGGGCTTCCTCGAGCAACATTTTAAAAGGATATCCTGCTCCATCATATTTCTTCTCATCCCCCATGGGTTTTTTTCATGCTCAGCATGGCCGATATTTCAAAGGATTGACTGGTTCGAGTCCCAAACTCTTGTATCCAGATCTAATCATGGACATGCATGAAGAAAAAAAAATGAAGAGCAGACCGCTCTCATACCCCTGATCCAGATTTATGAGTAGAATCGAAAGGAATAATAGACTGAATACAATGACACAGAGATATGGAGAACAATAAAAAATATCTAGTGAACAATAAATTATATTGAATAAATAAAATAGGTTGAAACTGCAAAACTGTAGAACTGAAAACAACTGGCTCGAATGGTGGTAGCTATATCCGAGAAGAGATGTGGTTGCTACACACATCCGTCTGAGAAGAATGACTACAATGAGGCTCCATAGGCCTTTTTAACATTACTCGTGAATTCCAAAACCCTTGACATCCAAAAACCTAACCCTAGGAGATGAAACGCCAAAATTTATGTGGGTCTCAATGGGTAAGTTGGTACCTCAACTTCCTATGTCGTAACTTTTGCATATGACCTCTATTTTAGGCACATGATAGCCCGTTGCAAAGGTATTTTAAAGAAGTACATATTATGCCATAGAAATATGAATTCGTCTACAATTTGACTGTGGCAAGCCAAAAAAATGGTGTTTAGGGCCCCAAAACGACCCTGGAAGTACAGAAAGATGTGCTAACATGATAACTTCCAAAATAAGCAAGTTGGATTAGGTGGGAGGCCACCAATCGCCACCTGGAAGTTGTGTAGGGCTTCAGACAGCCCTGAAAGTGTAGAACCCACAATTTCAAAGAATTACATAAGAACGTGATGAACTAACAACTGTCAAGAGGAGCTAGTTGGAATAGGTGGGTGGTCACCAATATCCACCTGGATCAGGTACTTAGTTCAAATCCTTTTAGTTGATAGTAAACTATACAAAAAATTATTAATAATTTTTTTTTCAAAAATAAATTAGGTGGAGACATAAGAATAACCCTATATGTTGAAATAAAAGAAATGACCAATTAATTTGAAACTTGAAACTATGATAAAATAAAATGAGAAGTTTAGAAATACTAGAAGTGGTCTACATCAATTGGGATAAAGAAGGATATTAAAAATGATAAATTTTTCTTCTAAGTATTATGAAAAATTAAAATAGGTTACATTAAATGGGATAAAGAGGAAGTTTAAAAATGATTTCCCTCTCGATGCTTAATATATATGTAGTTAAGATGAATTTACGATAATTACTAACTAAGATCAAGTTATGCAAGATATTTCTAATTACTATGAGAATTTATAAAGCACTAAGTGTTATAGTTATATTATAAGAAACTAGTTTCTAACATCATTATTGCAAAGAACTTCTTTATTGTAAGAATGAGCTTATTTGTTAGAGCAACACCCATTTGAAAATGAAGTTAGAGGTAACCATGAAGAATGATATTAATGTTTTCTTATTAAATTATTGATCCAAAATGGATCTAGGAAGGCCTAAAAATCAAAGTTCTCGGAATCAGATGAAACCAATGCCATTGCGTCGGGCTCTTCACGTCGATTTCGACCATATAATGTTTTCCAAAAATGGACACCATATACGAAAGTTATCGCGTTCTGGATGATTTCCCAAACATGCAAAAAAGTCAACTCGTCAAAGTCAATAGGCCGTACTGTTGACGTCAACAATACGTCAGCATGAAATCATGATGACGTCAATAGAGACACATGGCATCACAAGGAGGTGACATGTGTCACTCATTTTTGGCATTTTTAGGGGTTGATGTGGACCAATAAAAAATTGACACATGGCATTGTATGGATGCAACACGTGGCACTTTACGGACACTGACGTGGCCCAATGACAGGCCAACATGTGGCAGTATGGATGTTGACATGGTTGTATGGATGCTAACATGGCAGCTAACTAGATAGGTGACTTGGCAGTATGTATGTTGAGGTGGCAGGCTCGGGGTACGACACATGGTTGTACAACTGTGACGTGGCAGACTGATAGAATGATGAATGTGCATTCATTGTGTCGGTGATTGGACTGTACAGTCCAATGATAGGGTGAAATGTGGCCTAATCATAGGGCACCATGTGGCACCCCATATTTAGCCAATGTTGCCTGGGTCAAAAATTTGTTACCTCCCGGGAATCGAACACCCGACCTATCCTCCAGCCGAAGTTTTTGAAACAAGCCCTAATCGACATCCCTACACATATTTCTTGTTATACAAATGGAAATATTTAAATTTAAGTTGTGATATGGCATAATTTTGGGGATAGGCCCCGGTCGATGGGGGACTATCCCACAACTGGGGCTACGAACCAAGAGCCAAGCCGGATTTTGGGTGCGAGGGAGGTTAGCACTTGCACACATGGCCACAGGCACATGACCTGGACCAGAAATTTAGGGTGCCAATGCTTAAGCGCGTGGCCACATGGACCATTCCCATATGACCAGGGGCCCGAAAGAAAGGGGTTTTTCCCAATATTTGGCAAGTTTTGTGTTTTTAAACTATAATATATGGATTTTTATGATTTTTTATGCTGATTTTGGGAGATTTTTGCCCAAAACTGAGGATCTTGAGCCCATTTTGAGGCCAAATATTGGGAGGAAATTGGGATAGGATCCCCAACTCAAGATACATATAAATCAAAGGTTTTTGACAGTCCAGGAGGTCCATATTATCAGAATGATGATGAGTTTGTGAAGCTTGAAGCCATTTTTATGCAAGGAAGGCATTGAGGAAGCGAACTTTGGAGGCCAATTCCGGGAGCTACGCGCAACCTTTTTTAGTGCCGTCGGTTGTGTTGGATTCTTGAGGTCGATCAGAACACAACCATACTAGCATGTAATATTTTTTATGCAATTTTGATGTACTTTTGAAGCATTGAAGATTAATAAGAAATCCTCCCCCATTGAGACAAAGGCCCTGAGACGTAGGCAATCTTGCTAAACTCTGTTAACAACCTTGATGTTATGTTTTGTTGTTATTTATGCTTACTTTCTGATCTGCATTCTTTATGATGGATGAAATATTCTCTCATTAACTTCTTCTTCTTTCCTTAATTCCTAAATGGTAATTGAAAACATGCTTAAAACTCAACCAAGTATTTAAGGATCATTTTCGGGTCAAGTGGTATCAAAGCAGATTGACAGTTGGTTGTTTGAGTTTGCATGACTACCAGGGAAAATCTAGGTCATGGTGAAGGCGAGCTTGTAGAAGGTGTTATAGCAATATTTTCCTCACCCTATGCAAACTTGCATAGAAGGCCTTTTCCCATTTCCCTATGTAGACTTGAAGTCCTCTTTTTGCAAATCCTAGAGATAAAAACATTATTTTTCCACATATACACACCCTATCTATTATACAACATGCGTATACACAGGTTGNTTAATCGGCCCTTCAGATTCACTTGAAGGCTATAAATGGGACAAATCCAAGCTATGGAAAAGAGGAGATGAATTCAACTTTGAGAGAAAAGTTACTCTGGATAAATTATTCACTTCATATTGAGTCTGCATCCCTTTTTCCTTTTAAGTCTGAACACATTGTTCAGCCCCCAAGCTCTTCCCTACTTGATTGAGAACCTCATTGTCTCTCTTATATGAGCTTGCCTTTGGTGGAGGATTGAAGTAGTGGGGGCCCAACTAGAAGGGACTTAGCTTCTCGGTTCCAAACTGTTCCAACACAAAAGTTTGTAATTCATTCACTTTTGTTGATTACAATTTAATAGAAATGCTCTTTTTTCGTCCGATTAATATATTGAAAATATTTGAATTGTTATTCCATGTGAATATGTTTTATGAATGTTGATGGATTAAGCTATTGAATGTGATAACATTATATATTATCACCATATGCTTGCGTTTCTTGGTTGTTGAGGACAAGTTCCAGGCATATTGCTTTGAGTCAAGTGCTCAACGGTGGATTTCATCGAACGTCTGGACGAGGTAGGATTTTTCTATTGTCTTGGTAGCATATTTCTCTATATAGCATACCTAAGATTAGAGTTGATTTCTGCAGTCATTTCTGTCTGTTGTGGTTTACCCCTAGCCATAGAGATATTTTCCTCGTAATAGAATTGGTGACCATACCGGGGACAGAATCTTCTTCGGGATTTGGAGTGTTTTTCTCCTTTGATTTCTCTCATTTATATTGAGTTTCTTGTCGTATGACTGCTTCACAACCTCTGTTCATTCTGAGTCTGTGTTTCATAGCCTTCTCCTTAGCCTGGCTGTGTTTTAACACATATACGCAAGTTTTTACCTAGCAGTCGCGTACATAAACGTGTTGTCCTTCTGCAAGAGGCGTATATACGCACTTTTCCCCTGAACAACCGCGTACATCACCCTTTGTTTCTTGGTTTCTAGGTTTGATGGTTGTTGGGTAGGGTTTAATGATCGCTGAGTCTTCTTGGGTCTCTGTTATGACTGTTAAGTGTTTGTGGAATGATAGAAAACCTTTCTTTGGTTGAATTTTCGGGCAGTGCCTTTATCATCATCCTTTTCATTTGATTGTCCTTGCATCTTGGGTTGGGTGTTTGTTTCTTGATATCCTACTTGGTTGTCTTTGTTTACATACAATAGAATTTTTATATCAAGTTGTTGTTCAGTGCTTGCATTTTCACTCTTTTATATTGAAAATAAAAAAATATTAGGCATTTTTTCATTGATGGCATTTTATCTTTTGGGTCCTTATCATTGATCTTAGTACATGTAAAGAAAGATTGCATCTTATTTGGAATTGCAAAATTAAATTGAGAATTTCATTTTGAAAAGCATATCATTTATTGGGAATTGAAATCAGGACTTTGCATTGTATTCATATTCATTTATTTTACTTGCTAAGTCATAACATAATTAGTTTCACGACCACACCTTTTTGAGTAAGCAAGGCCACTAAAAGTAACGCTGATAATTTAAAATTGATTAGTAACGATTTTATTTTCTAGGGTTCACAAACAAGCTTAGGATTCAAAGCCTTGGAATAGGATTTTGTGAGTAAACTTCTCCAAGGCTATTAAATCAACAGATGTGTCTGACTAAGGGAGTGGTGAAATCCATTGTATAATTGGTGACATCAAGAGGATCCACTTACACCAGAGTTAAACATGAGGTCATGTGAGGTTGGTTGAAGAGATATCTCCCCGATACCTTCTTAGTGTCAGATATATTTATTGGGATCTATTCGTATATGGGGATCTTGCTAGTACCTTTACCTCTGTGAGAGGCAACGCTTTCTAATTTTCGGGCTTTGTTACCCTTCCCATACAGTGGAATTGACTTACGACTGTTCACCTACGCATCAGTTATATCGTGGTTGCTTAGTTGCTTGACATAGGTACCACATAGGTTACTTGCAGGGGTTATTCTGAAGTTACCCTGGGTCAGGTAAGGGTCAAGCAACACACAACCTTTATGGAGGATTACCTCTCCGGGGGGATCTGACCGACTGGTTTTTAAGCCTGCGAGGGCCATTATAACTGATTCGGATACCTATGATATTTAGCAGGGAGTCTCAGGCCCCTCTTGGGTGAGGCATACCTACTTTAGGGAGGGAGGCCCCTTTCAACCACTTTATCCTGTTTGTGTGCATATTGGCCTTTTTTATTTTATTTTGGTGTGCTCTTTGATTACTAGTTGGCCTTAGGATTTGTTTTATATCTCGAGTCTTGAGTCATCATGGAGACATACTAGTCTTTTCCTTATAAAAGGATTAAAGTTATCAAATGTGGTATACACACCTCCACTTATCATACTTTTGATCATACAAGGATGACTTCTGAATTGAGTCAGAAATATACTGGGAGTCCTTCGACTACCATACCTACTATAGTTAATAGTACCCCTTCGACACCTTCAACCACAATGGTTGTAGTCTCAGAGGTGCCTATCATCACCTCTGCCCATCCTATAGTGAATAATAAACCTATAGCCATGAACCATTTTGTGTCTCTTTGTCACTCACTGGGCTATAATGTTGAGTCCATCCCTATGGCCTCTAGTCATTTTCCTTATGGCATGCCAAATTTCACTTCACAATTTTCAGCCTCCATACCAACAGCTGGTCCGAATACTAGTATTGGACTTGGGGGCACAACGCCTCCACATACTCCTTTCTTGTTTTGTGGTACCCATGTCCCGCAAATGACTCCTATAGTTGGAGGCTTTCCTCATTTAAACCTTGGGTCTAATCCTCTTCCTAATGCTTCTGGATGGTGTAACCAACCTGGAGGACAAGCTATTGCTTATGGTCCATCCTTTACACCCACCTCCTTTGTACCAATTCTAACCAACACGTTTTGCATGACGAATCCATTTTTATACTCCGAAGTCACACCCGAGGGAGGTCAGTTTCATACCATGGGAAACCCCCAACTTGGAGCCACTCTTGCTGGGGGAAGTTTTTACAACCCTCATTAGAACATTCCTACTGGAATGGTGCCCAACCAACACCTCATGAATCAATTTGGAGGAGGGTCTTACAATCCCGGACAAGGCCATGGTGCTTACCAGAACCATGGATGGGTTGCGACTCCCCAACAACAATATTTCCAGGGAGCTTGGGGCTAGATGTCGCAACCCCGTCTCCCTTTTTTGGCCACACTCAATCTTCAAGGCTTGTCTAAATTAATGAACGACCTCATGTTTCATGATACGACATGGCCCCCCATCCCCACTAAGCTTCCTTCAGATATTCCAAAATTCAAGGGTAAAACTCGTGAGGATACTGGTGATCACGTTACCACTTTTCACCTTTGGTGCTCTTCGAATCCCTTAACGATGATTCTATTCGGTTAATATTGCTTCAATGCACCCTCATGGGGGTTTCCACGAAATGGTATATCAAGCTACCTAGGGGAGCATACATAAATTTTAATCAGATGGTTTTAGTCTTCCTCAACCACTTCCAATTTTCGGTTTGTTACGATGTTGGCATAGAAATTTTGTCGACCTTTCGTTAGGACAAGGCCACTCATATCTCAAATCACATTCAAGAGTGGCGTAGACGGAAGAGGTTGATCAAGGCCTACATACCCCAAAAATTCCTACTAGAGTGGTTCCTTAAGTCTCTCCTGCCTTATATTTCTAAGGATGTTTCTACATTAAGGGTGACATATGAGGAAGAAGCGATTTTTAAAGCCCAACAGTTAGATCTTATATATGCTCAGTCTGTTATGTTATACAATATTCTTCCAGACGCACCGAGGTCAAACTATGACCCTAGACAAAATCCCGGGCCTCATGCCAATGGCATTGTAGGTTCCACCAATGTGCAATCCGCAGACTCGGTGACAATCCATTTGAAAGAGTTGTCTCTAAACCAGTCTGTAGGAGGGCTAGATTCATCTATGTCCTCCAATCCCACTCAGTCGGCCGATGTACATTATGTGTAATATTTGACTAGCCTGAATGGTAGCCAACAACCAGGAGGGAATAAAAAGAAATGACGTAAAAATAATCGTAAGGGTGGGAAGAATAATAATAAACCCAAGGACAATGGTAATAATGAGAAGTTGAATAATAATGTTGGTGAGGGCAAGAAATAAAGGAGGAAGGTGAAGTTTCCCTGTAAGCTTTGTACAGACGATCACCTTACCAATTTATGCCCCAAAATTTCAGAAGCTCTAAGGATTTTATCTCTACCGCCCACCGTGCTGACTAATCCTTTTCCACAGAACCAACACATGGCCTCGAGCTCCTCGAACGCCGAAAATGTGGTGAGTGAGAGTCAAAATCCAATGATGCAAGACGATGACCATTTATGCATCAATATGGTTAAATATGAGGTTAATGTAACCACTCGGTCTCGCGATTACAGTTCTCCACAGACTGTACATGGTCTAGAGTCTCCCCCTCCTCTGGAGACACCCTTACAGATATAAAAACCAAATCCCCAGACTTGTATTATGAAAGGAGTACTCAAGTGCTCTACCCACAATCCTAATGCTAGAGCCACCCATAATTACTCTATTGTTCAGGACCTGGGTCAAACCCCTTGTGCGATGTCGGCTCTGGAGGTACTCCAGACGTGTCCTTCATAGAGGAATGCCTTGCTATCTGCGTTAGGAGATCTAGACCCTTGTGGATCAAAATTTATCAATTTTAACATCACAGATGTGAATCCTTGCTTGCCTTACCATGTGGCATTCAAAATACACGTCAGTTACTCGAAGTATACCATCAAACGTACTTTTGTTGATGAAGGTGTTGCAAAATGTGTGATGTCCCTAGTCTGTTGGAAAGCCCTTGGCCCTCCGACCCTTTCCCAATCTCCGACCATGTTGAATTCTTTTGATAGTCATTCCTTTCGCCCTCATGGTATTCTTCCTACCTTTCCGGTCTAGTTAGGTGGGAATACAGTAGAGGTGGATGTCGAGGTAGTTGATGCGCCCCTCGAATATAACTTGTTACTAGGACACAATTGGACTTATGCTATGACTCTAATCATATCGTCCATCTTCTGTACTCTTTGTTTTCCTCACGATGGGAAGATCATGATGATCGACCACTTGTCCTTTGCATACACTAGCCCCAATGCATTTGTTGGACCGTCGATCCCCGTGATCGACAATTCTCAGCCAAAAACTGAGAATATCAGTGTCAAAATGTATTCATCCCTTATGGGTACCTTCAACTTCATGGCACAAGTTCACCATATATACGCCATGTCCAGTAGGACTGTTTCGCCATAGAGGTCCATTCCTTTCCGCACTTCCCATTTTAACAATCCTTGGACCCTACCTTCCTCGACGACGTCTTGTGAAGGTTAGTTACATTCTGGAATGGCCATGTCACTATCAACAGTAGAGATTGCGTATCAAGTTGTTCCTGACTCTTCTGCCGATCTAGATCTTGTCACCTCGCAGATGGACGAGGAGGATCCTGTCCTGGAGCCCATGTGGGCCACTTCATCGTCTTTTTCACGTGACTACCTCGATGAGATTTTTCCTTCAGATGAAGCTATCATTGAGGCCATGAATGGTTCTGACAGACCCTGGGATGATATGCATCATCACTCTTATTTCTTGCCAGAGCTTTCCAGAATCGAGCAAGATGATTTTAGATCTACTTTGAGCGAGATAGTCAGTCACGCCATAGTTCCACTTGATACGCACAACATTTATGCCAAAGGAAACATGGAGAGTATCGATCCTACCGTCATGAACAATATCTCTCGTACTCATGGCAAGGTTGAAAATGTATACATTAGTGCAGATTGTTCGCCAGAAGAAATTCTGATCTACAGTGAACTCTTCAAGGAATTCCAAGATATATTCACTTGGTCATATGAAGAGATGTCAAGAATCGACCCTTGAATTTCCGAACATGAGATTAAAAATTACCCAGATGCTAAGCTTGTTCAACAACGTCTTAGAATTGTCAATCCCAAGGAGGCCCCTAATATTAAGGTAGAGGTAGAAAAATTGCTTAATGTTGGCTTTATCTACCCGGTTCCTTTGACTGAATGGGTATCCAATCCCATTCCTGTGAATAAAAGGTAAGGAACCACCCACGTATGCATGGATTTTAGTGACCTGAATAAATCCTATCCTAAAGACAACTTCCAGACACCCTTCATCGATCAGATTCTCAATGAGTGTGTGGGAAGAAAAGTTTTTCTTTCATGGATGAATTTTGAGGGTATAACCAAATTCATATTAAACTTGAGGACCAACATAGGATGACATTTATTTTCTCTTGGGGTAATTTTTCATACTGGAAGATGCCTTTCGGCCTTAAAAACACCGGAGCAACCTTCCAACGAGCTTTGACCTTCGCATTTCACGATATCAAGAATATATTCGAAGCCTATCTCAACGATCTTGCTGTTCACTCCCGTAAGAGAGTGGATAAACCTAAGCACCTTCGGCTAGACTTTGAAAGATGTCACCATTATCGCATCTGGTTGAACCCTCATAAATGCATCTTTTATTTTAGGTTGGGTCAACTTCTAGGATTTTTAGTCTCTGAGACTCGGATCATGGTAGATCCCTTAAAGTTTGAGGCAATACTTTAGTTGCCTCCCCCACACACTATTCACCAACTTCAAGGTTTACAGGGGAAAGCTAACTTTTTACAACGATTTATAGTGAACTATGCCAATATTACTAAGGATTTCATGTGTCTCTTGAAGAAGGACACTCATTTTCTATGGGATGAGCAAGCCCAAGAATCCTTCGATGCTTTGAAGAAATCCTTGGTATCGATGCCTCTGCTGAGGTATCCAAACTATGTTAGATATTACTTTCTTTATGTCTCTTCATCCGAAGAGATGATTGGTATGTTGTTGTTTCAGGAGGATGATGAGCTCTGTGATAACGTCATTTACTATCTTAGTCGAAACTTAGTCAGCCCTGAACTCAAATATTCTCATGTTGAAAAGCTAGCTTTGGCTGCCATTCACACAGTCCAACGATTACGACATCATATATTTCTTTCAAAAACTATTGTGGTTGCTAATGTAAATCCATTTCAATACGTCCTTACTAGGCGTATCATAGGGGGGAATTACAATAAATGGATTGTCATTCTACAAGAGTTTGATCTTGATTTCGCTTCTACGAAATTCAAAAAATCACTATTTTTTGCATAGTTAATATATGACTTCCCTCGATTAGATGAGGATGTTATTCATGTTGATTCATTTGTGGATGAACACATTTTACTTGTATCATATTCAGACCCCCAGTATGGAGATATTATTCTCTATCTTCAAACTTTGAAGTTCCCTCAGCATCTCTCGTGAGATGACCGACAATGTATATGATACCAAGCTAAGAAATATATTATCTTCGATGACACCCTGTATCATCGAGGAGTAGAAAATATATTGTGTCATTTTTTAACTCACAAAGAAGCCGAGTCTGTTCTAAACGACTGCCACAGTGGGGCTTCTGGTGGTCATCTATCTAGGCTTGCGACAACCCAAAAAAAATCGTGAGCCAGTTATTTTTGGCCATCTATCTTTAAAAATTGTNCTTGCATCCAACCCCTCTCCATCCAGTCATTATCGTCGGTCCCTTCACCAAGTGGGGGGTGGAATTTGTGGATTGCAACCCAACTTCACCTGGGGGGCATCAACACATTATCGTGGATGTAGACTACTTTACTAAGTGGGTCGAGGCCATTCCTATAGTTTAATCCTATGGGAATACTTTTGCTTTCTTCATATTCAATCAAATTATAGCTAGGTTTAGAATCCCAAGTGAGATTGTCACTGATCATGGAAATCACTTTCATAATGAAATGATGAAAGAACTAGCATCTAAACTGGAGTTTAAGAATGGCCATTCTTCCCCTTACTACCCTCAGGAAAATGGAGAAGTAGAGGCCATGAACAGGTCTCTCAAGACCATTTTGCAGAAAACTGTCAGCCAGAGTAAATATGACTAGCATATCATGCTTTATCCAACACTTTGGGCATACCAAACCTCAATCAAGACTTCCATCGGTTTTTCTCCTTTCTAGTTAGTACACGGCATGGATTCAATCTTACCTATTGTTGGCCCTTGACCAAGTTTTGGATAACCTTGGTCATGTTTGACCATTTTTGGGACTTTGACAGGCTAGTCGAAGGCAGGGCACAAGGCAAAGCGGAGATTGCAGGATCTCACCCCCTTTTTAGGGATTTTTGCATTTAGGGTTTATGTAACGGGTATGGGATGTCGGCCCATGGTTTTACCCATGTTTAGGCCCCATTTGTAATGTATAAATAGATATCTAGGTGATGTAAGAAATACTAGAACTAGACCTAGTAGAATCGGCTTAGTGCGGATCTAGAGGCTTTGTGCATACTATGTGTTAAGATTGGTAGAGCTAAGTGAAAGTGATTGTAGGAAGCTTGTGTGCATAATGTAAGAAGGCTTTGTGTTGTGAGCTAGCTCGGGGAAGGAGGATTTGGTGAGGTGCGTGCAGATCTCCTGGCCTATGCGAAGTGGGTTATGTGGCTCTGTGCATGTACAAAGATTGACAGAAGAAAATAAAGAAGAAGAAGAGTTGGTGGACATAGCCCCATGTTGTGCTACTTATATGTTTAGTATAATGCACTCATTAATTATCAATCTAGGATTCGTAATCAATAGAGTTACAAGACACTAGTAAGAAAGGTAATTTCTAATGTCATGAGTATAGAACTAAGCTAGATTATGCATACTGGAAACAAATCAAAATAGCGAATTGAAATGCACTTTGGTTGTCTTTCACAGAGAGGCTATCTATTCCATTATGGCACATGCAAGTATGAGATGGAATTGGTTTGATATATCAACTCTGATATCTAACCCAAAAAACTAACTATGCAATCCACACTTCTGAAAGGAAATCACACATCAATCATCAAAGCATAGCATGGGTAGTTCAATAGTCAATGCGTTGGTTCTGTTGTGGTTCACAATGAACTTCACTAGTTCTTATCCAAATAGTTTTGACTATTGTTGCCAACATCTATGATCACTCAAGGAAATCAAATTCATGAGAACAGAAACAGGGCATATGCAAAAATAGAGCAAGTAAAGATCTCTTAGCAATTATAGAATATAAATCTAAGTTGTACTGATATCATCTAACAAAGTTAAAGCTTCAGCTAATTTATCATTTACACTACTGAAAACAAATACTAATGTTAATCTACGAAGAGGCTGACCTTTGTTGGGCGGTGGGCCCTTGCCACTTCAATAGGTCAACTACTGAAACTACAGGAGGCTTGTCTTCGACACACACATTACTCTCACTCACATTTCAAAACATAAAATCAAACTTTCGATAACAAATCAACTCATACTCAATCATAGATAATCAGAATATGGAGATAAATGACATTCTATTGATATTCAATTAGAATATGTTCTGTACTATCATATGCTGCTTTACATATTGGTAATATGCTAACTCTTCTACTCTTCCACCATCCTTGCCATGACTATTTAATAGTCTTAATCGTGAAACACAACGAGGCGAAGTGATTTGAAAATCAATCAGTTGTTAAATTCAATCATTCATTTACATCTTTAGCTTCATCCTCATGACACGGAGTGCATGAGGATGAGGCAATCAACAAACTATTCTTATCATAGCCTTGCTAAAGCAAATAGACGTCCACCAATTGTCTTAGGCGAGATCTGGAACTTAACTTAGTACATTAGGCTCTTCCATATTAGTATCGGATCGTAACAGGTAGATGGTACTGGATCATGACAGTGCGCAAAAGGTGGTACCGGATCATGACAGTGTGTGGCCGTTAGTACCAGATCATGACAGTGTGTGTTGGTACCGGATCACAACATATGTTATTTTAGTACTGGATGTGCTTGGTACCGGATTCGGACATCAACAGTCTTGGTGCGCAGGTACCAGATAGCTGAGCTGGTACATGAACGTTGGATATCTAGAGGTCAAATATTTATATATGACAAATGGAAGCATTAGTACATGAAATATTTAATTCCCTAACTCAATAAACCAAAAAATGCATGAATTAACCATACTTTACCTTATGACCTTATCATTGGCTAATGGTAGCGTTCTTGTCATTCACCCAAGCTTAGGTAGGCCAAAAAGGTATAGATAAGGAGTATAATAGGGTAATGGGGATGTCAATTTCGGGTCTCAACATTCCCCCATGCCAAAACCATTACATGTCCTCATGCAACTGAAAACAAAACCCAAAAATTTTCAAAACTTGAGACTGTGTTCTTTACTTTGGTGGGTCAATGATGTTTATGGCTGAGGCCTCTTCTTTTAGCTCCCTATTTATGACCCTAACATACTGTATGAGTCGTAATACCTTTTTGAGATTGTTAGAAGTCTATTCATGGTCGTCTTGAAGTTGTTGGCTGGTTTCTTTCAACTACTCATTTTCCTTTTTGATATACCTATCCAAGAGTTGGTATTCCTTCACTTCCTGTTGGAGTTCCTGATTTTGTTTTTGCAATTCCCCAATCGTTTTCTTCATTTGTTCTTTTGTTAAAGCCTTTTTTGTTTCCATCATTGCTAGCTGGATGCATGATCCTTCCTCGACTTCCTCCCTCATCCCACATAAAGTAATAGTGTCTTGCTCCTTAGTCAAACTAGGGATGTCACCTTGGATTGATAAATCCTCAGAAGGGGAGGTAAGATCGATTGGGTCTTCCTTTGTATGAGGAATGACTATTGTTTTTCCCTTCTTTTCCATGCTCCTCGTGGTTCTTTTACAAGGAGGTACCGGATCAAGGATGCTCACAGGCTTCCTTTTCTTCTTTTCTAATTGTGAAATGGTGACAGGGGGTTGTGCCACAGACTGTCTACTTTTAGTTTCTGAGCTATGCTTCCCTCTCTTCATCACTTTCTGATGGCCCTCTTTCTCAACTACCACCGTTGAAGTCTCCTCTACTAATTTGTTTTTACCTTTTGATTCAGAGCTTTTAAAAGTCCTGTTGACTGTGGAAGAGGACCCTACTTTTTCATGTAGGCTCTCTACCCTAGATGATGGTGGAGTTGTCTTATCCTTCTTGCTCTTTTTCTCTTGAGGTTCCTTACTTTTCTTTGGAGCATGTTGGGTTTCCTCCATAGGTTTGTTTTCTGTGGGAAGGTGTTGAGTGATAAGGGTTTTCCAACTAATCCTCTGTTTCCTAAGTTCATGTAAACCTGCCATTTTAATGAGACCTTGATGGTAAATGATAGTCTTCTCTGTTTTGGAGCTGGATTTAACACCTCTTACCATTTTGTTCAAACTCATCCATAGAAAATATGGAAAATCGATTTCAGGGCCTCCTTCAAAATGTAATAGAATCCTAAGATGATATATGAAGGTCACAACATACCTGCCTTCACAGGTGACAAATTGTTGAAGACTGGTAATCATTGGATGATATTATTCCTTGATGTAGTTCCTAGGGATCCCCTTCTTCCAGTCAGGGTGCTGATGGTCTTCTTTCAAGAATTGTTGGCACATTTCTTTGTTGATTCCTACACCTTTGAAGTATTTGGCTCCTCTACTAGGTAGTCCTGTGACCTCCCTTAAGGTTGATTCATTGATTTTCAATTGTAGATTGCTTATATGTGCAATCTCTCCATCATAACCCTGTATAAATTCCTAAGATATCTTCTCGTGCCAGCCTGTAAATTTTTCCAGAAAAGGTATCAATCCTGATTTAACATATTTTTCTTGACATAATTGGAACTCAGTTTCCCTATAAATTTGGAAGATTGGTTCGTGTCTAGAATGACCATTGTTATAAGTTGTGAGAAAAGGATCAGGCTGTAGCACAAGGGTTTAGTTAATTGATGAAGGGTTTGGTTCCGGAAAGGAGTAGGCTCGGGACTGGAGAAAGCTCACGACAAGGGGGAATATGGTGATGTTGTTGGTAATGTGAATGGTAAGTTTAAGTAAGGATGTTGTAAGGAAAAATTATGACCAGATAAGCTTATCTGGATGGCTTCGCCACCCAGGTTAGCCATTTCATTTCTACCCATTATTGTAATGATGAGGACAAGACATTGGGTATCAGGGCATCATTTTGGAATAGGTGATTGGACTTTCGGGGGGTGAATTTGATGTTGGATCATGGTTCATGATATAAGATAGGTTCATGAATTGTTTAAGGATGAAATATATTTGTGGCTTATCATTACTGGAGATGCTTCATATTTTGATTTGATGTTTCCCTTAACCATGTTTGAGCGCTATGAGAAGATTGATTAGGTTTAGGTGTATGGGTATGAGGGATAGGTGCATGGTTTTAATACTAAGGTCATAAGATCTAGTATATATCTTCATATGTATTGTAGTTTTATGAGCATAGGAAAATAAATACCATGCTACCTTTGCTTTTACCTTTGTATGATCAATTCTCATAGCATGTGTGACTGCTTGTAGATTGTCAAAATTCATCCTTTTAGACTGAAGCTTCTTGAAAACTTGGTACGGGAATGTCCTGTACTTCTTTTATTCTGTGATTATATTCTTTTGTATTTGGTTCTGCAGGGTGATCATGTAAGTCTGGAAAAGAGTTCTGAAGGGGCTCTTTGACCTTCCCCCATGCCAAAGATGTTGTATATCTGTAGGCAAGAAGATTCAACATTTTATATCATAATGGAGAAAAGATGATAAGAGCAAAAGAAACCAATCAAATTTTAGAAGTACAGTTTATCACCTATCATATGATCTCATGCCAAAAAAAAATAAATGAAATTTCCCTTCTGTTAATGGATTATTGGCAGAGGTAGCATTCAGTAGTGAAACAGGGGAATATATATATGTTCGCATCTCATGCCAAAAAATTAAATTGCCCTTCTTTTAATGGATTATTGACAGAGGTAGCATTCAACAGTGAAACAGGGGAATATATATATATGTTTGCATTTCATGCCAAAAAATGAAATTGCCCTTCTTTTAATGGATTATTGACAGAGGTAGCATTCAGCAGTGAAACAGGGGAATATATATATATTTGCCAGAAGAACAGATCCCACCTAACTTTCTTCAGAGATTTACTATCATTGAATGTTATAGATAAATTTCACAGTATAAGTAGATTAGACTCCCTAGTTAGGGCTCCACTCTTAAGAAGTTTCCTTCTTAGATAGTGTAGGCTTTAGATGTCAGACCGGTAAGTTGACTTAGGGTGATTCTCAAATGGACATTATGTTGTTGATTAATCTAGATTTTGTATCTCATGAAAGCCAATAATGACCTTTAGTCTTTTTATTTTAGATGAAAAAAAGTGGATTTTTCAATCAGACAAGTATAGATGAGACATTTTTCAACCATAACCCACTGCCAGCAAGCTTGTTTAGTACTCCGGTGGGGTAGTTGTGAAAATTAGTGAGAGATGCCTTCCCCAGGCAGAATGCCCCATTGCCAACAGCCCTATTCAGTACCCTGATGGGTTTGCCTAGTCATACCAAAGACTGGTACCCACTGCCATCAGAACTGTTCAGTATTCCAGTGAGTTAGTCTCTTAAACCCTTTTTCCATCAGAGGCTTCTTCTCCATAGTCACCTATTTTGGTTTTTATTAAAGAGTGCTTTGCACGGTGACAAGGGAGGCTCATCTGAAAACCTTTTTACAGGGTGGGATGGTATTGGGTTGGAAGGCATATACTCTTCTTTTGTATGTCTTTTAAAGATTTGTCTGAAGGAAAAATAATTTTTTATGCACATTATTTCTTTAGAGTGATCCAGATGTATAATTTTGTCTGAATTTGTCCATAAGAGAATGACCTAAAGTTTCCTTAGGGTACTGGTACATCCTCTGCCATAAAAAATTTCTTAGTGTGCCCATGGTAGAGAGTGTTCGTGTACTCATATGTTACTCTTTAATAAGATAAACCAGTGAATACTATTGAAGTCTAGTTAGAATGAGATAGTTACTTATAGGCTAATATATTTTTTTCCTTTAAATCATGTTGAAATACTGGGTAAAGGCAACTTTTAGTCTTTAAAGTGGATTATGGTTCTTTGACCAATCATAGGTACAAATTGTGTCTCTTTTTATCTTATCTTCTTTATAAGCAACAGAACCAAAAGAAATTAAAACACTTCTTTTTAACTAGCAACAGAACCAAAAGAAATTAAAATAATTCCCTTTTGTTGTCAGCGGAACCAAAAGAAATTATTTCTTCACAAGGGATACCATTTGATACTACATTTGGCTTCGTGGTTCCATCTTAAGTGGTTGTTGCATGGCTTCGTACTTCAAATTGAAATATGCCTAGGATGCTTTGTCAATTAGGTCTTGATAGTACTGAAGAAGGACAGACTCTGGTACCAGACTGGTACCGGACCAGAACAGGATTTCTGGTACCGAAGCAGAACAAAACATTGTTGATTCCTACAACTGATGTTTAGCAAGTTCATGAAGGATCAAATAGATTATAAAAAATTTCTTACAAAAGAAAAAAAAGAAAATTTGCGAAAGTAAAACAAAAGGAGGTAAGAATCTCTTGTTACCTTCAACTTATTAACAAAATTCGATCCACACCTATGTACAAAAAGTTTCAAATAAACCAGTCAATCAATGTGGATCAGTAGGAGAATCTCCTTCCTTACTGATCATCTGCATATCTGAATTCTGTAGTATACGAGTCAGGAATTCTTCTTTTGACAAAGGCTTGTTGTAAACTCGCAACCGGTGACCATTCACAAGTAGTGGTGTCTATTGTTCATCAATTGTCTTTATCCTGATTGAACCATTATCATAGATAGTGTCAATTTCGTAAGGTCCCATCCAACGAGTAGTTAACTTACCTTTGAAGTTCTTAAATCTTCTATCATATAATAGGGCCCAATCTCCTTGTCAATTTTTTTTCTTTTTGAGATACTTGTCATGCCATTTTGTTCTTTGTTCTTGAATGAGGGTAGTTCTTTGAAGTGCTTCCTGCCCGATTTCATCCAACTCATTAAGATGCAAGAGTCTTTGTTGTTGGGCTTCATCCAAGTTCATGCCAACATGTACTACAATCTTGAAGGTTTTGATCTGAAATTCTATGGGAAGAAGAACATGCTTCCCATATACTAACTCATAGGGTGTATGTCTTGTTGTATTCCTCCAGGTGATTCTATAAGCCCATAAGGCTTCTAATAATCTGTTAGCCCAATCCTTATGGTGCAACTGTACTGTTTTGGTAAGAATGGACTCAATAACTTTATTGGTAGATTCTACTTGTCCATTTTCCTGTGGATGATAGGGTGTAGATTTCATGTGTTTGATTTGGTACTGTTCTGTAACAGCTTTGACTAGATGAGAAGTAAATTGAGTTCCTTGATCAGTCACAATTTCTCGAGGTACACCGAATCTAGTAAAGATATCATTAAAAAGGAAATCTACCATTGATTGGTCACTTACAGCCGGTAAAGCTTTTGCTTCAACCCATTTAGTCACATAGTCAATGCATACAAGTATATACTTTTTCTTTTTAGATACAGGGTTAATGGGCCCTACAAATTCTAATGCCCATTTCTCAAATGGTTCAATAACTACTTGGGCTTGAAGTGGAATTTGGTCTCATGTAGTAGGCTTACCCATTCGTTGGCATTCATTACAATTGGATACATAGGTTTTAGCATCTCTGAAAATATGGGGCCAGTAGTAACCTGATTACAGAACTTTGTAAGCGGACCTTTTGTCTATGAAGTGTCCTCCACAAGGGCCATCATGGCAGGCTTGTAAAATATCATGAATTTCATCTTCCCTTACACATCTCCCGATCACCAAATCTGGTCCTGTTTTGTAGAGGCAATCATTGTGCCACGTGTAATTTGCACTTAGTTGAATTACTTTCTGTTTTTCTCTAGGAGACAATTTATGAGGCATCTTCCCGGTCACAAGATAGTTAGCGACATCTGCATACCATGGGGTGAATGTAGAAATAGAAAATAAATTTTCGTCAGGAAAGGTATCTTCTACTAGTGCATTATCTCCTAGATGAATCATTCTAGATAAGAAATCATCCACAGGATTATCTTTACCAGGTCTATCAATAATGTTGATATTAAACTCTTGTAATAATAAGAGCCATCGTGTAACTCTAGGATTTGTTACAGGTTTTTTCATTAAGAATTGGATGGCTGAATGATCAGTGTGCACAAAAGCTTGATATCCTGTAATATAATGTCTAAATTTATTGATAGCATGGACTACAACTAGCAATTCTTTTTTTGTGACCGTATAATTAATGCAAGATACCAGATATATAAAATATGCAGAACAGAAACAGAGGAAAAGCTGGTGCTGAGCGAGTAAGATGAGAACTTGATCCACATGAGTCAGATGGTCTTTCCATGTCTTGCTATATATGAGGATATCATCAAAGAAAACTAGGACAAAATGACGAAGAAGGGGGCGGAAGACATGGTTCATGAGGCTCTGAAAGATGGAGGGGGCGTTACACAACCCAAAGGTCATGACCAAAAACTCGTAGTGGCCCTCATGAGTGCGAAAGGCCGTCTTAAGAATGTCAGACTCTTTCATACGGATCTGGTGATAGCCCGAGTGAAGATCAAGTTTGGTGAAGAATTGGGCACCACTCAGTTCATCCAGGAGGTCATCAATGACTGGGATGGGAAATTTGTCTTTGATGGTGAGTTTATTG
>JASDQU010100014.1:264010-315794 GCA_032191745.1 Picea mariana
ATAGCATCAATCATCACTTCCGGGGCTTGCACCCGGTAACCAGGACTTCCCAGGTGGTCACCCATCCCAAGAAGCCTCTGGCTCAAGCGTGCTTAACTGTGGAGTTTTCCCCACAATCAAGCCCACTTAGCTTGCTACCCCATTTGCAAAACCTTAGCAAGTATTGTGTAAGTCAACTCATTTATTCACACGATGTAGACTTTCACCTTTGGCAGATTGTGTAGAAGACTCGAAGACATCAGTTTATAGTCGCAAATTTCCTGAGTTGTTGCCACCTTTCATTGGACCAATACCTATGTGAATTCAATGATCATGGGAGATCACATTGTACTCCATTCTATACAGATATATTTAGATTGATTTTGAGACTGGTTTTACTGGGCCTTGTTCGTGACTATGAAAACCTTTGGCATGTAACCACCTTTGTATTTCCTACTCATGGCCATGAACAATTGTTTGGTATATTTTCACATGGATTTGTAGTGTAATTCAAATTGGCAGCAATGTGCATCAAATTCAATGTAGATCATAATGAGCAACTAGTTCTTCCAGATGGGGTCCCCATTACTCCACTTCTGAGTATTATAATGTATTTCGACCATCGTAGATACTCCTCTGACCTCACACATTAGGGGGAATTTGTTATAGCAAGATTTTCCTCACCCTATGCAAACTTGCACATAGGGTCTTTTTCCATTTCCCTATGCAGACTTGAAGTCCCCTTTTTGCAAATCCCAGAGCTAAAAACATTATTTTTCCACATATATGTGCTATTATACAACATGTGTATATGTAGGTTGCACCACTACAACTCACGTACATCGGGTTTTGTTCCCAAAATTAAAAAATGGTGTCGAGTTTCCATGTCACGTCACCATATCCATGATCCTTGACCTTCCATATACTGGAAACGTTCCAACTCGACCCTTCAGTTCCACTTGAAGGCTATAAATGGGCCAAATCCGAGCTATGGAAAAGGTGAGAAGAATTCAACTTTGAGAGCAAATTTACTTTGGAGAAATTATTCACTTCATATTGAGTCTTCATCCCTTTGTCCTTTTAAGTTTGAACACATTGTTCAACCCCCAAGCTCTTCCCTACTTGATTGAGAACCTCATTGTCTCTCTTATATGAGCTTTCCTTTGGTGGAGGATTGAAGTGGTGGAGGCCTAGCTGGAAGGGACTTAGTTTATTGGTTTCAAACCGTGCCGACACAAAAGTTTGTAATTCATTCACTTCTTTTGATTACATTTTAATATAAATACTCTTTTCTCGTCCAATTAATATCTTGCAAATATTTGAATTGTTATTCCATGGGAATATTGGTTATGAATGTTGATGGATTATGCTATTGAATGTGCTATCATTATATATTATCACTGTATTCTTGTGTTTCTTGGTTTTTGAGGACAAGTTGCATACATATTGCTTTGAATCAAGTGATCAACAATGGACTTCATCGAACATTTGGACGAGGTAGGATTTTTATCTTGTCTTGCTAGCATATTTGTTTATATAGCATACATGAGATTAGAGTTGATTTTTGCAGTCATTTTCGTATGTTGTGGTTTTCCCCTAGCCATAAAGATATTTTCCTCGTAACAGAAGGAGATCTAGAGATTGGATCAAGAAAGAGGACTTCTCAAAGTGAGAATATGGCATCGGAAGAAGGAATGTCTCAGAGCAAGATAGAGTTGCAAAAGACTTTATTCGCCATGTCTGAGATGGTAAAGGTCTTATATGAGGATTACTTGGAACGGAAGAGGCCTTTCCAAGGGGAATATTCAAAACAAGACAAAAGTGAAGAAGGAGAGGATCCTCCTAAACCTCCTCCTTCACCTCCTTCATCTCCATCATCTTCTTCTTCTTCAAGTACAAGTGCAACTTCTACTGCAAGAAAACATTCCCGTAAACATGATACGACATTACTTAAGCTTGATGTGAAATTTGAATTGCCCATGTATGATGGTGAAGTCAATGCTCAGAGGCTTGATAACCGGGTCAGATAGATCGAAGTTTATTGCAGTGTGCAACAAATCAAAGATGAGGCAACCTGAATCAAATTGGCATCGCTTCGTCTTGCAGTCACAACACTCATATGGTTGCATAGTAAGTTGCAACATGGTACACAACAAGTTGGTAATGTATTTCCATCATGGCAAGATTTTGTTTTTGCACTTAGAAAGAAGTTTTATCCTTTGGGTTATAAGGAAAAGGATTTAATTGAATGGAAAAGTCTTAAACTAAGAAAAGGACAAACAATGCAATAATACATAGATGAATTTCGTAAAATGGCATTAATGTTAAATATTCCATTACATACACAAGAAACTCTTATGAAGTATATAGGAGGTTTACCTACACATATTAGTAACACTTTATTTATGTTTGGACCTACTAATCTTGATGAGGTTTCTGTTCAAGAAACATACATTGAAGCAGGGAAAATAAGAGTTGGTGTATCAAGGGAATCGTCTTCAAGGAAAGAAGACAAAATAAAGGGGAATAGAAATATATCAATTTAAATGACAATGAAGGAAGGGAATCTCTCTTGCAATCATTTCAAGAAAGAAGGGCATGATGATGACCATTGCTGGCAATTGCATCCAAAGAAGAGACCAAAATGGTTCAAAGAAAGGAAAGGGAGGCAAACAATTGCAACAACAACACGACCAACAGACTTGGGGTATGATTCAGGTGATGAGACTAAAATCAAAACAGATGGTTTGATAGGTAAAATTGGTGATGGATATGATTCTAGAAGTAAATTGTTTCATATAAGGGTCATAATGAAACATACTAAGATCGACACATTGATAGATAGTGGATCTCAATATAACTTGATTTCAAAGGAAGTGGTTAAACAATTGGGATTGACAACTAAGATACATCATAAACCTTACTCACTTAAATGGATAAGCAACAATAATAATTTTCACATAAAAAAACGATGCACTTTAAAGTTTGCAATTTCATCAATGTTTGTGGATGAGGTAACATGTGATGTGGTGCCACTAAATGAATGTGGGATGTCTTAGGAAAACCTTATTTGTATGATCGCAAAGAAATATTCTACAAGGAACATAATCGATATCACTTAAATAAAGAAGGCAATGAATATGTTGTACATGCTCATCACTTAAAAGAAAATCAATCTCTTCAAACAATGGAACAATTAAGGAAGACAACTTATGCAAGAAACACACCTATAATTGTGCCAAATAAAAAAGTTGATCTTAAACATGAACATGAGATGGTTGTAGAATGGAAATTCAATCATATTTTTATTCAAGATAACCTAATCTCTTGCAAGCACACCAAACATATTAGTTCATTTGCAGTCAGATTTCTGATGTTATTGATGTTAATGTTTTCAACATGGATGACAGTGGCTTCGGTAAGATGTGAATGAGTTCAAGTGGCTAACAATATGCTCTCAATTGTCATGGTTGTTTTGCAATTGATTATGATGCAACAGGTGCACAAGATAAAGTTTAAAGACAAAGGACAAGTGGGGTGGCCTATCCTGCACATGATGACTGGTTAATACCCTTTTGGAGGACCAAAAGGTCTTAGTGGGGAGGCATGATCCAAAATGGATCAAGAATGACCTAAAAATCAAAGTTATCAGAATCAGATGAAACCAACGCCATTTTGTTAGGCTCGTTGTGGAAATTTCGTCCATATAATGTTTTCCAAAAATGGACACCGTATGCAAAAGTTATCGCATTCTGGTCGATTTCCCAAAAAGGAAAAAAGTCAACTAGTCAAAGTCAATAGGTTGTTGTTGGCATAGGGGAAAACCTAGGGTTCAACTCTAACAATGCACCAACAAACCCTAACTATTAGCCCTTTTGGCAACATCTGCGAAGCAGATGCAGTCTCACTCGAAGTAGCAATAGGGGGTTGCAAGACATAGGTGTCTACAACTAGAGAAAATGCAAAGTGATTCCAAAACACAACACAAACCGATCTAGATATTATTTACCACTCTTATTCTTACTTCGTGGAGTTATATCTCTAATCTAGCAATCATGTAATAAAAATATAAAAGAGAACGAATAACACAACATCAACCACAAAGACAATAAGATATACATGGTTCACCCTCTCCCTAGGGCTACGTCCACAAAACTGTGTTTCTTGATATATTAGATGAAAACGTACAGTTCTATCTACACACTTAGCTACATATATTCTCTCTTTCTCTCTTTCTCTTCCCTCCCTGCACACCCAACTATAAGGCTGATCTTCACACCCAATTAAAGATCCAGAATACAAACTCAATATTTCTCTCCATGGTAGCAATAAAAAATGAGCACAATAATCATAACAATGATCAAACCAACAATACGAGTGAACCCCGTCCCAGGTCCTCTAGACATTTATTTATACATTACATGACTCTTAGACAACCTTAGACCGAAGTCTAGGTTTCACAAACCCTAGATCCAAAACCCTAGGTCCACTTGATCCATGTTTTCAGGGCTTCCCTAGCCCATTCCTCCTTCTTTTCCACAAGGTGCTCCAAAGTATCCGTTGGTATCTTTTTCTGCTTGATGAGTTTTCCACGATCCCTCATCTTTCCTTCTTTATCTTCCTTGATCTTCTCTTCCAACGACTAGCTTTTCCTTTACTTCGCTCCTTCGTTTCTTCTTCTTTAACCACTTCGCCCCTTCCCCAGTTTATGTGCCTTCCACGCAGTTCATACTTCTCCTTTCTTCCTTAATATTCGCTTCCTTTCATCACCAAGGGACAACAGGCCCCCAACACTCACATGTGACTCGTCCCGAGTCACTGCAAGACTAGACCTTCTGTATCGCTTCAACTGCAGACTACGCGTATCAACCTGTGCTTTCTGATTTGTACCTTCCCATGTTGTGCAGACTGTCTTTTCTGTGTCTGGTACCCAGTTTCAACTACACCTGGTACCTATACCCTTCTACCTTTGCTTTTACTGAGAGTTGCAAGGAAACTGGTTGTCATAGTACAACTTCAACCTGGTCCCATTCACTAACCCATCCTTCCATTCTCCCTTAAGAGTTTTCAATAGCGCAAATCCTTTGTCTGTAACATAGGCGACTTTGAATGGTTCAAGCCAATGTGTCCTAAACTTTCCTGGATGCTTCATGAACTTACTGTCATATAACAGTACCAACTCTCCTTGCTTAAATGCTTTCCTCTTGATATGTCTGTCATGGTAAGCCTTCTCTCGTTATTTTTGCACCTGCTGATGAAATCCTACAATGAAACTATATTCTCCCAATTCCAGCAACTGTGTGATCTTGTATTGAACATCGTCTGTGTCATCCATACCTGTAAATGCTGCAATTCTTAAACTAGGAACCAAATATTCCATAAGTACCACTACTTCCAATCCATATACCAACTTAAAGGGAGTTTGTGCTGTCAGATTTTTGCAAGTAGTTCAATAAGCCCATAATGTTGCTGGAATTCTCAAATCCAAATCATCTCTATTAACACTGGAAATCTTGGTCAACGATGTCTCCAAGATCTTACTGAAAGCTTCGACTGTACCATTCACCTATGGGTGGTATGGTGTGCTCTTCTAATGGTGAACTTCGAACTCCTGAGTCAAGGATTCAATAGTTTTGTTGATGAAGTGTGTGCCTTGATCACTCATGAGGATCTTCGGGCATCCAAATCTAGTTATAATATCCTCGAAGATGAACTGCATAGCTGTAGCTGCACTACAGTCCTTAACTACTTTTGCTTCTACCTATCTGTTCAAATACTCTGTGGTAGTGATAATGTATCTAGATCCTATGCGCTTTCTTGGTGGGTTGATAGGTCCCATAAAGTCAATAGCCCATTTCTCGAATACTTGTAGTGTTAATTGTGGTGCCAAAGGCATTGCATCCCTTCTAGAAGGCTTCCCTACTCTTTGAAAGACATCGTAGGCTCTAAAGTATTCCTTAGCATCCTTATGTAAAGTAGGCCACCAGAGGCCAGCGCTGAGAATATTTTGTGTTGTTGCTTTCCCTGCATAGTGTCATCCTGCGATGCCTTCATGTGCTTCTGCAAGAATCAATGGTCTTTCTACCTCCATAAAACATCTCCTCAGGATGTCATCTGGTCCCATATTATATAATTGTCCAGCTATAAGTTGAAAGTCAGCAACACAGAATACAACTATTTCTTCTGAATGACTGTGTACTCGCGAGGTGCCATTCCTATGGACAAGAATTGAACTATCTCGGCAAAGTGATCATTGACGTTTATAATGGCCAAAAACTGTGCATTTGGTAGTGTATCCTTCAAACTGGTAGGTTCCTCTCCATGTTCTAACCTGGATAAGTGGTCAGGTCATTTATTCATTCTTCCTGGCTTGACCACGATCTCAAAGTCATAATCCCAGAATAGTAGTAGCCATATGCATATGCTTCTCCCCAACACTGGCTTGTTGACTAAGTATTTCAAGGCAGAATGATCAGTGAACATCTTAAAATGTCCTCCCAACAAATAGTGTCGAAACTTTTGTAGTGCATATGCCATAGCCAAGCCTTCTCTTTCAATCATAGTATAGTTCCTTTCAGTTGTAGAAACCTTCCTACTTGCGAAGGTTGTGGGGTGGTCAATGTCTCCTGCACCTGATTGTGCTAAAAATGCTCCTAATGAAATGGATGAAGCATCAACATGAACATTGAACTCCTTACTCCAATTTGGAAAAACCAATATAGGCGCAGTAACCATTTTCTGCTTTAGTGTGTCAAATCTCTACTGGCATTATTTTGTCCATTGGAACTTACTATGTTTCTTTAATAGCTTCTCCATAGGTGTTGTTATTTGTGCATAACCCTTAATAAACTTCCTATAGTATCCAATGTGTCCCAGTGCAATGCACAACTATCTAACCAAATTGAGGCGGGGGGGGTAGATCGACAATGATAACAATCTTGGAAGGATCTACCAAGAGTCCTTGTTTACACACAATATGCCCTAGCAGCACTCCAAAGGGTGAAAACAAGATACAATTTTTTAGATTCAAGACAATCTAGCATTGCCTACACTTATCTATCATTAATCTCAAACATTCAATATGATCTTTCATTAGGCTAAAAATAGTCCAATCATCAAAGTATGCTTCCAAGAACTTATGTAAAAAGTCCTTAAATGCTTCGACCACCACCCTACAAAATATGGCTGGTGCATTCTTCAAGCCAAAAGGTATCACAATGTACTGAAAAGAACCCCATTCTATTGCAATTGTGGTCTTATGTCAGTCTTCCTTAGCAATTCTGATCTGGTGATAACCTGAAAATCCATCTGCGAATGCGTAGACCTCCTGTCCTCCTACATTATCTATAACTTCATTAGTAAAGGGTGTAGGAAAGTGGTCATGTAGACAGGAATCATTAAACTTCCTTATATTTACACAAATTATTATTTCACCTGTCTTCTTATCTTGGACCACCATAGGGATGATCCACTCAGATTCTTCAAGAGGCTCTATGATTCCTGGTTCCAGCATTCTATCCAGTTCAATCTTAACTTTCTAATTGTATTTGGGATTTAGTCTGTAATGTCTCTTCTTGATGGGTATTGCATCTGGTCTTAAGGGGATATTCATTTCTCCCATGGGACATTTAATGCCCTTCATGTCTGTGAACTTGGTTGGAAACAAGTCGTGATATTCATGCAATAGTTCTGTAATCTTGTTAATAGTAGCATCATCCCAATAGTCTCCAACGTTTGCTAACTTAGGTGTTTTCTCGATTCCAATATTAACCTTCTTAATTTTAATGGGTTGTCCAAGAAAGGGTAATTCAATCCTAGGCCCTTCTATGTCTTTTTGTCCTTCAATTTCTAAAATGTTTACATCCCTCGGGTCATCATCATCGTCAGCATTAATATTGTAGAAACCCTGTAACTGTCGAAGAGGCACAGTCCATCCATCTTCTTCTTGGGTGAAAGGGAGGTTAGGTGCCTCTTCGACAACCTTTTGTCTCACAATTTGGAAATCCTGATCTACTGTATGGTACTTAATTTCAAATAAGAAGGTAGCTATAAAGTTCTGGGTCATACCATACCAATCTATAGTGACGAAGCATAATTCTGCTTGAAGATACCAGTTGATATGTGTAGTGTCCAATGTGTTAATGAACCTATGTACCCACTATTCTTTAGGAATGTTTCTCTAGGCCTCCTCACAACTTCACATGTGCTCCTTAGGTAAACTTTGACCTGTGTAACGAACTTTGCATCCTTCACCCTGGTCTAAAAAGTGCACTGTAAGAAAGGTGTGACATTGTACCCATTCTATGATGTTCTTATTGTTTGTTCCCCACCATATTAGCTGGCGTAGCTTTCAAGGCTTCATCCAGTGCCAACATCCTCGGTTGTACTGGTACCATTCTCTCAAATTCATCTAGAAATGTGCCTAAATGATTCAAGCCATCAAATGTTGGAAGATTACTTACTTCTGTGCCAATCCAATGAACTACTCTGGTCAATATGGCACATCTCCACGTAGATACTTCATACATTATGTTCTGCCAATTTTCTAATGCCTCCTCTGAATGTGGTGAACATGCACTTTCACTTCGCCAACTGAGATTTCCATCTACTGTAGGGTTAATGTAATCTTTTCATCTTGTTTTCAGTTTGTATATGTTATCTATCTCATATGCGTCTTCTTCTTCCCTGATGGGTTTTGTGTATTTGCGACCTTCATCCAGGTCCAGAGGTGCAGTGAACTTAAGGCCATTACCTTAGAATGTCATTATTCTCTTCTTTAGGTCAACAACAGTGGAATTGTTGAAAGCCCAATCAATTCCTAACAATGTAGTATAAGGACGACTATCATCAACAATCTCAATCACTTTGAAGTATGCAAACATCCTTACCCCATCGATGTCTATAGGGACACACTCTAGTCTTCCAAAGAGGATCACCGCCTACTGATTAACCATCCCGATCATGATAGTAGAGTAAATCAATATAGGTTTTCCCATCAGTGCCCAAGTCTACTTTGTCATAACATTTACTTCTGATCCCAAGTTGAGGACCACATAGTCCACGTTGTAGTCTCCAATCTGAGCACTAAGGTGTAATTCCTTGTTTGTCCTTCTTTTCCTTGATACTTGATTCACATCTCTACTTAGCATAGGGTCTATTCTTCCAATTTCATATTGTCTTACTAGGTGTTGTAATTCTTGCACACATTTTTCATCTTTAATCAAATTGATACAAGTGTATAAGAATTCCATGAGCTTGCTTACCTCTTTTCCTTGTTTAGCTAAGACAGATTGATCAAATGTTGGTGGCATTTTGCATTCCCTGACTTCTGGTTGTGCCTTAGAAGAAGAAGCTTGTTCTCCTACAAATTCTTTCCTTTCTTCTTTGAAAGTATGCCTCTCTCTCCTTGGATCAAAGAACTATGCCTTTTCTGCATCTCTTCTAATCCCTAATCCTTATGTAGTCTTTCCTAGAGTCACCCTATCTTCTCCTGTAACAACGCATTCTCTAGTAATAACGACGACTCTAGGGTCCTCACCGCGAATTTCTGTTGATATCAATTGGACTTGTTGGTTTCCTCCTCGTCTCTCCTAGATTTTGGCTAACAACACTGTGCATTCTTTGATGACATGATCAAACGAGTTACAATAGTGGCAAGTAGTAAAAGGGTTCTAACAATCCCTCTTCAAATGTCCTAGATGTGCGCGGTTATAGAAAATAATATGACCTCGACCTTGACCCATACCTCCTCCTCGTCCTCTTCCTCTAAATCCACCACAAGGGTTGAAATTTCCTCTTTCTGGAGTGTTGAACTGTGCACTATTTCCTTCTTGCTGAGCTTCTCCTTGAATTCTATATGTGTCCCTTGATCTTTCATGCATGAGATAGTAATCCCTACAATCCTTATCGTCATGCTCCACAAACTTACAAAATGTGCAGTAAATATTGGTAGTTTTATGGACATACTTCTGCATATAATAACATTCACCAGGGCGGTGTATAGTTCTACATACCTCGCGCCAGGGTACAGTAGCCTGCTTCAAATGACTAGGTGCTCCAGAGGCCAAGTATTCATGGAATAGGGGATAGTATCTTTGTCATGGCCCTCTGATTTACATCGGATACAGCAGATATCTTCTCTTTTCTCTTTTCCTTTATCTTTCTTCATATCTTCCGCCTGTAAAGATAAACTAGTTAGTTGATTAAAAATCTATCTCATACCTGGACTAGATTCTCCTACAGGGGCTGCTTCTAATTTCATGATTATCTCCAGTTCTTCATCCTATGAAGTGACCTTTTGTTGCATCATAAGAACCCTAACGTGTGGTAGGAGGGAAGCTATGAACCATTCTTTGTTCTGTTCATCTGGAATCTAAAAAATTAAATGGCATGCCAAGGTATTAAACCTCTGATCAAATTCCCAAACAGGTTCAATTACCTTTTGCTTGATTTCTTTCAACTCTGTTATGCACTATGACTCCAACTTAGGCTTCTTGAATTTTGCACTCAACACAGTCTTAATGTCATTCAACAGTTTGAGTTGTCCAGGTCCTGAAGAAAACTTCATGTACCATCTCAGTGCATGGTCCCTCAAGGTGGTACTAAACTGATCCCTCTTGATAGCTTCGTCGGTGACTTGCTTGATGCTCCATACAAATTCGCATAGGAACCAATGTTGATCAGGATATTCGGATCCATCTCCTCTGAAGATGGGTAACCTCATTTCATATGCCATAGATCTTCCTTGGTTTCTCGACTGATTATGTACTAAGCTGCTTGTAACAGTACTTTGATTGCTTTGACTATTCTGGTTACTCTAGGTACTTAATGTTGCTAAAACAACAGGAGGAGTAATAGTACTTACTTAAATAGTAGGCACAGTTCCTGAAGTTTCTGGTTCTCCTTGGCGAAGTTCTTTAGCCTCTACTTCTTCTGTTCGTGCAGACTCTGAATATTGTTCATTTGTTAGATCTGCTTCTTCTCCATTATAGAATCCTTTGTCTTTGTAGTTCTGCTTAAATAGGTTCGCAAGAGGAACCTCTCTGAATGGTCTCCCACTACGCATGTGTCCAGCCTTTGTGTCACTGTCACTTTCTAAATTCTTGAACATTAGCTTCACTGTATCTTTAGGATATTCTTCTCATGCAATAACATTCTAATCTTTAGCTTCAATAAGTGTAGAAACTTCCCCCTAGGTCCCTTAAAGAAATACCTCTCTGATTGACTATACAATTCTACTCTGTCAATAACAAACTCAATAATGCATCCTCCAATAGTGCTATCAAACCAAAGGTCCACTGCCTTAGACACAGCTTTATCGACTCTCTTGAATTTCTTGATCAACGTTGTTGTCCAAACGAAAGGTGGTCTAGATCTGATCTCAAACTAGCTATCTGCTAATCTAGCTAACCACTCATATAACTCCTTATGAATTCCTCCAAATAAAATCTCGTGTATGTCGATAAAGATATACCTTCCCAACGATTCCTCTATACTAATGCTAGTATTATTATTCTGAGCTTCGATGAATTCCTTCTCTTGTTCTTCTATCCACTTTTGAATCTCTGTCTTCGATGGAAACCAGCTTGACATTCCCTCAAGAATATCCCAATCCCGATAATGAAACCATTTGTTGGAACAGGGGCAGACCCAAGGTTCATATCTAACAGCGAACCAAAAAACCCTAACTATTGGCCCTTTCGGCAACACCTGCAAAGTAGATGCAGTCTCACCTGAAGTAGCAATAGGGGGTTGTAGGACACAGGTGTCTACAACCAGAAGAAATGCAAAGTGATTCCAAAACACAACACAAAATGATCTAGATATTCTTTACCACTCTTATGCTTGCTTCGCGGAGTTATATCTCTGATCTAACAATCATGCAATAACAGTATAACAGAGAATGAATAACACAGCATCAACCAAAAAGATAATAAGATATACGTGGTTCACCCTCTCCCTAGGGCTACGTCCACAAAACTATGTTTCTTGATATATTAGATGAAAATGTACAATTCTATCTGTGCACTTACCTATAGATATTCTCTCTTTCTCTTCCCTCCTTGCGCACCCAACTACAGGGTTGATCTTCACACCCAACTGAAGATCCATAATACAGACTCAATATTTCTCTCCACATGTTTTTGGGGAAAAACACCCTACGGACTAGCAAATAGAGTTCAGACTTTGCATGCAGATATGACCGAATAGAAATTAATTTCTACCTTCATCCCTAGATTTAAATCCCCTTTTCTTAGTAAATGCATGGAAAGATCCACCTACCTTGTTACTGGCGTTTGATGTCGATCCTCCATTGTGCTTGATTACTTGTTCGCAATACTCCTTCCAAATCTGACCTGCATTCAAGACGAGAAACAACTATGCATGCATACTACTTATATACTCACGGGTTAGAAATCAAACCATAAAAAGTTCATGAATTGGGACGGGAAAAGCATTCTTTTTATTACTTAAAATGAGTCAACTTTACAAAAGCTGAGACCGGCCACCGCTCCTTAAACCGGATCCTGGGCTCCTCTTCTTCTGTCCTTCAACTGCTTTGCTTTAAATCTCCTTTGGCATTAGGAAAGGCTAAAGGGTTGGGACAATGGAATATGTAAATGGGCAGAGTTTCTTTGCTATATTCTTCCTCTTCCAAATGGTACCCCTACCCCTTCTTTTATAGGCTAGAAGGAGCTAGGTATTTGGACGAACCCTCGACCATGCATGGCCGGGAGTTTCAGTTAACTCACCCATAGCTTTTTGTTCCGTTGGAAAGTTTCATTTTTTCATGATTCTGAAGGTACACGCGAGCTGTAGTGGGCCTACTAGCGTGGACACTGTAGATCCATGTGGGTTGTAGTGGGCCAGCTAGCGTGGACTTTTTAAAATAGAGTTTTTAGAAGAGTTGTTCAGTAGTTTTTAGAAAAGAAGGGATATGAGTTGGCCTGATGTCAGGTAAGCATGTGTGGTGCAATTTAGGGTTATAACAAATGCCCCCTAATGTGTGAGGTCATAATAGCATCTAATGGCTGAAATACATTACCAATCTTTACTGATGTGCCGAATGATTGAGCCCAAGGATCAGGAACCGGGAGGTGTCATCTACAAAATAAAAAATGTCTCACCGAGGTGAGCATACCCATGCTCGGGATAAAATAGAACCATGGCTACCAATCAAATACACTGTAAATCCATGTCAAATAACTATAAAGAGTAGCCGCAAACAATACACAGCGGAGCTACATCTCGAAATCAGAAAGATATACATATAGAGTATCCATCTTCTAGAAGTTGATTCGGCCTGATGGTTGGAGATGAGATCTTCAGAGCTCGAGCAACAACTTCAAAATCTTCAAAACTCGGGTAGAAGTGTAATATGAGTGTACAACTGCACTGCCCAAAGGTCTTCGATGGCTCGTCGGTCATGGACTTGATAATCTTAATGATCAGATTGAAGGCTTCAGTGATTTCGAACAAGGTCTTGATTGGATGTTCAGGATGGCCGGGTATGCGGACAAGAGACATATTGCAGAGGGGACAACTCAGGCTTAGTGACAAACTTCCCTTGGACAATAGCACGATAAGTGATGAGACTTAGGTAGCATGAATGTTAATCATAAGTCTAAGAAGCAGGAGGCAACGCAAACTCTCCATATGTTTGGAAGAATAACCAAATGGTGGAGGACACAACTCTATATAGCGAGAAAAACTTCCTAAGGTCACACTACATCCCATAGTCTGATGAACAAATGGACAGATGTGCTTTATCCAAGGGCGACTCATTATGCTACCAATAAATAAAATACTTTTCCCTTCCTCTTTTTGGGGTATATTTGATTTTTTTTGTTCTTTTCAATAATTGTGGAAAAAGAATAAAGGAATATTACGTTACAATGGAGGAACGAGTATTGAAAACATACAAGCTCAAGGCACAAGGACAAGACTGATGTTCTAGTAAAATGATACTCAGGAAAAATCCTCTGGAGGCCAAAGGTGTTAAGACACAGAAGCAAACTGTCACAAGGCTGGTGTATAAGGTATGCAAATGCGGTTAATAAAACACACAATGGTAACGTCCTTCGATGTAAGTTTAACGATCCCAGAGAAGGTAAGCTCGGTGGTTTTTCATATTTAGAGAGTCTGAAAAAATATAAAAGGAGACTCCAGTGGGGTACCTTTTTTGAAGATAGTCTAGTCGGTTTGAAAAAGGCTAAACTAGCACCGATTAGACGTCGATTCAAAACCATTTTAACAAGTGTGACAAGGACAAGATCACTCGGTTATTTTTTCATTTTTAAGGAGTCTGAAAAAAGCTTAACTATGGATTCCGTCAGGAATATTCTTCTGGACCAATTTAACGAGTGTGAAAGAATAAGGTCACTCGAAGATATTTTCAATTTTAGGGAGTCTGAAAAGAGCTTAACTATGGACTCCGTGGGGGTTTCTTTTTCGTAAGTTTAGTCCTTTAGGCCCAAAAAAGGGATAAAATTATACCTGAGAGTACTCTTCTAAAGAACGGAAGTTCCATAGAGTATACCTTTGTTCGTACAGTTGACCGTCCAGACCGAAAAAGGGTTAAACTACCGCCGGACAAACGTGACTTCAAATTTCAGTTTAACGAGCATGAAAGGCCACAAGATCGCTTAGAAATCTTTTCATGTTTAGAGGGTCTGAAAAGGGCTTAAAAGAAGACTCGTTTAAGGAACGTTCTTTTGGACCAATTTAACGAGTGTGAAGAAACAAGGTCACTCGGAAATATTTTCATCTTTAAGAGTCTAAAAAGGGCTTAAAGAAGACTCCATAATGGTTACTTTTCTCAGTTAATCCGGACGAGATCGAAAAGAATAAATGCAGTCTTGTCGGATGTTGCTTTTGGATCTCAAAGTGAGCTTGAAAAACAACAAAGGTAGCTCATGATCGACACTTTGTGGGTCTATGTCGGGTATCTCCTCATAAGACTAGGCAAAAATGTCGTGGAATTCTTTAAAAATATATGTATAGAGTTGAATCTCTCCGGGGGAGCAGTTAGCTCCAATGAAAACATTCTCCACAACGCCAGGGTTTCGGGAGATATTGATCGGTATAGTTTCAGTGATAGTTTCCATATTTCCCTAAGAATAAATTTTGTGTGTAGCTAAGATATTAATAGGACACGACCGATCTCCCATCATAGTCACGGTGAATTCTCCTGCTTTGATTCGGCTTAACTTTAGGAGGAAATATAATCTGTGATGAAGATATTCCCAAGGTTTGTTTGGACTAGTCATTGCTTCGATTACTGCTTCGTCAAAGGGAAAGACTAAGTCTAACGAATCGATGTTGGCGAGAGAACCCTGAGCCCAAATAGGCTCTAGAAGTGGATCTAACTCTTATGCAGGAGTTGGATCAGTGTTAGCTAAAGCTTGTTGGACTAAAGAGTACACTACTTCAGTGGCGGACAAGGGCATGGACATACTCCAGTGCCTTGTCTCATCCATCATGGTTGATGGGGAAGGAAGTATCCACGGGTCATCGAAGTAAGTCGTGCAGAATGACGAAACCTGAAAAATATCAACCTTATGATGATTGGATACAAATTTGATATCGCCTTGAGGGGGTGGGTAATTGAGGGTACCCATCAAAGATGGGCACAAACCAACCCCTATGTTAACAACACCTAGTTGAGGATTATCAATCATTGGGACCGCGGATGCCCCCAGTGAAGGGTTAGGTCCGGAGAAAGACAATTGATCTATGGTCACTATCTGGCCCTCGTGTGGAAACAACAAGACCCGGAAAACTGTAGTGACCACAGCTTGCATAGCATAAGTCCAACTCCTTCCTAACAAAATATTATAGTCGAGGGGAGCGTCAACTACTTCTACCTTGACGCACACGGTCTTCCCTCCTAACTGCATGGGGAATGAGGGGCTGATACCATGTGGTCGGAACGAATGACCGTCGAAGGCAGTGAGGAGAGTAGGTGATGGAGACAAAATGGGCTGGCCAATGGCTTTCCAACATGCTAACGACATAACGCATGTCGAGGCACCCTCATCCACCACGGTGCGGAAGATATTCCTTGTAAAAAATTTTGTGGGATGAGCCACTACTATCTGAAACGTTACATGGTAAGGAAGACGAGGTTTTAAGTCAGTTGTTTCTAGCATGATTGTCTCCGGATTACAAGTCTCGGTAGATCCTAAAGCTGTTAACAAAGCTTTCCTCTAGGAAGGGCAACTTTGGAGGACTTCCAAAGCAGATATCGCGCAAGGGGTTTGTGATAAATCTTCCACCACAAAGTAGTTCTGGGAAGCCCTTGCGTTAGGGTTGTGAGAATCTCTTTTGAACGCTCCTTTGGGGATGCGTGTCATTGTTTCACCCAATGTCTTCTCAATCTGTAGAGGAAGAGATAGGAGTTCAACTTCTTTTCCCTTCTCGAAAGTGTTTGGTTGACTATAGTCATGTGCTCTAGTTGATAGAAAAGCATCACCTTTCACCATATATACATTCGTGGAGTTGTTCGAAGATGGAGGGGGTCCTTGACTGCCCCCTTCCATGCTCGTAGAGGCTTGAGTTAGATTTTTTCCATGTTGAAATGGATTAGTTAACATGGCGTGTTGTTGCTGTGTGACAAACTTTTGGACCTCTGCAAGTCGAGGACATAGATGGGTAGGGTGGTCTTCCGTGCACAAGTTGCATGGATAACTCACCTTCCATTTTTCATTGTTGTCCCCGCCAGCATTATCGTTGGGTTTTTTATCCCCCTTACCCTTCTTTAGTTGTTTTTCCTTTCCTTCAGGCTGTTGGGTGGCCTTTGGGTTAGTCGACTGCACAGTGTGTACTTCCGACATTTTGGTAGGGGGAGCAGCCAAAGCAATAGTTTGGATGGACATTGTGTGTTGTATGGATAACTGTTGCAACTGCTTTGTCAATTTCTTAGCGGGATTGGTTTGTGCTGAACCAACAATACCATCGGCATGTGGTCCAACTCTCTATCTAGTTTTATCCAGTATTGAACGTGGCGCATATAGCAAGATGTTGTATAATAAACTGGACTGAGAATAGATGAGCTCAAACTGTTGAGCTCTCATGATGGCATATTCTTCAGAGAAAACTCTTGACGTCGCAACATCTTTGGATAACTACGGGACCAAAGACTTAAGGAACCACTCAAGCAGGAATGTTGGTGGGACTGGTACCTTTATTACTCTTCCAGCGTCTCCATTCTCGGATGTGATTAGAGATATGGTCCGTTGTTGTCTGTTTGAAATTAGCGAGAAGCTATGTGCCACTGTCGTATTTCACAGGTAACTGGAAATGGTTAAGGAAATCCATCGCCAGTTCACCAAAAGAAGAGTATCTTGAGCGATCGAGCTCAATGTACCATTTCGCGGCAATCCCAATGAGAGTACGTTGAAACAATCGCAACTGTACGGAGTCATCTTTCAATGAGTTAGATGAGCACCAAAGGTGGAAGGTAGTCACCTGATCTCCTAGATCTTCATTAGGCTTGGCTTTGAACTTTGGAATGTCCGAAGACAACTTCGTCGACATAGGAGGCCAACGCAGATCGTGACAAATAGGGTCATTCAACAACCTTGTCAAATATGACAAGTGTAAAGTCACCAGGAAAGGTAGTTTGGGTTGTACTCATAACCTGGGAAAAAGGGTCCTGGAGTTTGACTGGCACCAGATTGCCAGGAAAAGTTTGGCTGCTGGCCCGGATTCTGGTAAAAACCATGGCCCTGGCCAACGTAAGGATTTTGCATATGTGGATACATCATCAGCTGATTTCCCAAATAGGACATAGATTGTTGGGCATGCATTGTGTTCAAAGGACTTTGGGAAGGATTACCCCATGCCAGTCCCGTAGGGATAGGCATAGTAGTTTTTCCGGGGTTCCATTGATTGTGGAAAGAATTACCCTAGATCGGCATTCTGGAGGAGGGAACGGATCCTTGCTCTGAATTCCAAGGTCCTGCTAAGTTTGCCCCCTATGTAGGAATAGTACCCTGCCTAGGAGTAGATTGTCCAAAAATGGGGTTGCCCCCAGTCGAGAAAGCGGCTGACAAGAAGGTGTTGTTACCAAATGTTTCGTTCCAAGAAAATGGTGTTGAACCTACAGACATACTATGCGAAGGTGGTCCTTGACTCCCCGCTCCAAATAAACTATTGTGTGTAGGTTTCCCGGTGGATCGCTGATGCGAACCACCAAGTGAAGGGGATGAAGGAGGGATATGACCTCCTATGTAAGGAAAATCATTAAAAGGGATAGGAGTGCCCCCCATGTGACCTTGCAGAGAAGCGCTAGAGCTCCCTGCCCCCAGACCCAAAGTCTGTAAAGTGGAGTAGGACAGTACATGACTTGAACCCGAACTAGGCATACCGTATGAGAATGGAGGGTCTGTCGCACTAGGTGTGAAAGGGGTTGTGGTCGCCTCCAAAGACGGGTTCGGACCACTGTGTGAAGTAGTTGCGGTCGAGACCATGGTGGCTCGGACCGATGACGGTAGGTTAGGAGATGACTCTCCTATGGTGACAACCGTGGTGGGAACTGAATAATTCCCAGAAGAAGTAACAACATTTGTTTCCATTGCTATGTGCGACACTGTCTGGCACTCATAAAATTGAATTGGTACAATGAAAGGTGTCGAGAGATCAGTGGTTGGGGTTTCAACTGAGCCAAGAGTGTTGCTTCAAGGTCCAAACGGTCGATTCCTCCAGGGGTTGTTTGGGCACCATGGTTTGTAACCCGGTCGCTTCAAAATGCCCTTATTGGTCTAGCTTCCGCCTTAATGGTGGTGGGGGTGGCTCCAGTGTAACCGACAGCAGGCCAAGAAGCCTTCGTGACCGGCGGAGCTCAGGATCCTCCATTGTGTGAGAAGATCCAAGACACTCTAAGATAGTCTAAACGCTCAAAAGTAACACACACTAAGAAAAAAGTCCCTAGAAGATAAGACAAGAAAACACTAAATTAATTGGAAGAACAGTTACAACAACCAACACTAGAGCAACTTATCGGTGGAAGTGAAACTTGAACACGGAAGAACCCTTCTGGTATACTCTGCAAAGCGTGGCCCAATGTCTATCCTAGGTACCGCGGTATACCCTCGCAGTCACCTGTGTATGTCCCTAACAAAGATTGGCAACTAAGTTGCCAGCAAGCGAACAATCACCAAGCGGGTACCGTCGAAAGTCGGGTAGACCACAATGAGCAGGGTATCGAACCCGAAACCTGTCAAGGGTATGGAGAGAAAATGGTCCGGAAGACAACTGAGGACCTCAAACGGATTCGAGACCCACGAAGCCCCATGGAAAATGCAAACGATGGAATCCCAAAACAAGCCCTCTATATGAGTTCTCCACTACGATTGGTCTGGCTATGGAGGGGTTATCTCCGCTACCTTTCCGCACGCGACCTCGTGTTTATCCCCTGTGTTAGAGGGGGGTCCCGGATAACTTCCAAAAAACTGGACTTAGACACTCCCTATCTCAGACTCCAATGTTTGATTTTAAATGGCCTTGAAGAGTTTCCTCTCCAACCTAATCCAAGGCCCTAGTCCTGAACTAGTTTGTGAACCCTACAAACATAAAAGTCTAGTAGATTTTAAATTTAGCGTTACTTTTATGGCTTTGTATTACGTCAAGGGGTATGAGGGTGAAACTGATGATGTGTAAAAGACGAAACAAAAAATGAAATAAAAAAGATGGAAACAAAACTTTTATTGAATGAAAAATTTCAACAACTTTTCAAAAGAAAGATTTTTTAACTTTTTTAAGATTTTGGACAACAAACTCAAAGGAATTTCACTCGACTACGAGCTACTTATGATCCAAGTGAACTGCAAAAAATTATGAAATAAAAGACTTTTCCCAAGCTAATGATGCAGAAACACACTCTTCAACCAAAGAATAAAATGAAAAGGGATTTATTTATTTATTTAAGTGCTAGTAAAGCAAGAAAGGGAAAATACCGACAAGCAAAAAACCAAGAAAAACAATTATGGCTTAAAGCGCAGATCGCAAAGAATCAGATTAAAAAATCACACAATAGCAATTGTAAAAACAATGACTCTCACACTTGTCTAAAAACTGTTAAAAATAAATAAAAAATTCTGACAACGTTTTAAATGAGAAAAAGCAAGCTAAGGGTAAAAATAATCCTAAGCTACTGACTGTTCAAACAGAGATTCAAACACCTGAGAGGAATACTTCTTATCAAAGGAGAGGATGATTGCCTCACCCTTAACAAAAATTAATCTGTACAAGCACGCGACTGTTACTCAAACAGCACGCGTGCGAACGCGCGCTGAACAGAGACAGAGAGCGTGTACACGCGGGTTGACCTTGTACAGGCCACGTGTATATCTAAACTCTAAGAAAAAATAAAAATAGACAGACCAAACCAGGAAGAGACCACTGATATTGATAACCAGGATCCCTTGAAGGCTTGGATACTATTTCTAAAATAAAAACAAATAATGCAAGGAAAAAATAATAAGGCAAAAACAATCTAAGATAGGACTATTAGCAAACAAGACTCAGACAGAATCCCAGAAAACCCCCTGAGAATATGTGATTCTGATAGGGAAGAGGAGGACTGCCTCTAAAGTTCTCTGAACTCCTACACACTACTGCTACCTCTACAGCTAGTGTTCACACGCGGGATGTAAGAGGATAGGGCACGGGTACATGCGTTCAGGCCTTGTGCAGGCCGTGTGTACCTCTGTGGGTCCCGAAAAACACAGTCAAGCAAAAGTCAGGAAAAGATGGTATGGAAAACTAGACTCCCTGCTAGCTCAGACTTTACAGAAACGAAAAGAAAAGACGGGTAAGAAAAACTAGTCTTTAAACTACCCAAAAACTAAATAAAATTCCAGGAACCCTAAAGAGTTTATCCCCGGTATGGTCGCCAATTCTGTTGTTGGGGAAAAACACCCTACGGACTAGCAAATAGAGTTCAGAATTTGCATGCAGATATGACCGAATATAAATTACTTTCTACCTTCATCCCTAGATTTAAATCCCCTTTTCTTAGTAAATGCATGGAAAGATCCACCTTGTTACCGACGTTTGATGTTGATCCTCCATTGTGCTTGATTACTTGTTCACAATACTCCTTCCAAAGCTGACCTGCATTCAAGACGAGAAACAACTATGCATGCATACTACTTATATACTCACGGGTTAGAAATCAAACATAAACTAATCAAACCATAAAAAGTTCATGAATTGGGATGGTAAAAGCATTCTCTTTATTACTTAAAATGAGTCAACTTTACAAAAGCTGAGACCGATCACCGTTCCTTGAACCTGATTTTGGGCTCTTCTTCTTCTGTCCTTCAACTGCTTTGCTTTAAATCTCCTTTGGCATTAGGAAAGGCTAAAGGGTTGGGACAATGGAATACATAAATGGGCAGAGTTTCTTTGCTATATTCTTCCTCTTCCAAATGGTACCCCTACCCCTTCTTTTATGGGCTAGAAGGAGCTAGGTATTTGGACGAACTCTCGGCCATGCATGGCCGGGAGTTTCAGTTAACTCACCCATAGCTTTTTGTTCCATCGACAACTTTCTTTTTTTCGTGATTCTGAAGGTACACACAGGCTGTAGTGGGCCTGCTAGCGTGGACACTATAGATGCATGCGGGCTATAGTGGGCCAGCTAGCATGGAATTTTAAAAATGGATTTTTTAGANGTCCAAAACCCTAGGTCCACTTGACCCATGTTTTTAGGGCTTCACCAGCCTATTCCTCCTTCTTTTCCGCGAGGTGCTCCAAGGTATCTGTTGATGTCTTTTTCCGCTTGTTGAGTTGTCCACGATCCCTCTTCTTTGTTGCTTTATCTTCCTTGATCTTCTCTTCCAATGACTAGATTTTCCTTTACTTCGCTCCTTCTTTTCTTCTTCTTTAACCACTTCGACCCTTCCCCGATTTATGTGCCTTCTACACAGTTCATACTTCGCCTTTCTTCCTTAATCTTTGCTTCCTTTCATCACCAAGGGCCAACAGTCGTGCTACTAACGTCAGCAGTACGTCAACATGATGTCATGATGACGTCAGTAGGGACACATGGCTGCATGAGGAGGTGACACATGTCACTCATTTTTGGCTTTTTCAGGGGTGAATGTAGACTAATCAAAAATTGACATGTGGCATTGTATGAACGTGACACAAGGCAATGTACGGATGTGACACGTGGCCCAATGACATGTCGACACGTGGAAATATGGATGACAGGTGGAAGTATAGATGTTGATGTGGTAGGGTGACATGGCTATATATATCATGACGTGGAAGTTGACTGGACAGGTGACTTGGTAGTATGGATACTAACGTCGTAGGCTTAGGGTATGACACATGGCAGGCTGACAGGATGTTGATTGTGCGATGACTGTGTCGGTGACTGGACTATACAGTCCAATCACAGGGTGAAACATGGCCCAATCAGAGGGTGTCGTGTGGCACCCCAGATTTAGCCATTGTTGGCTGGGTAAAAAATTTGTCACCTTCCGAGAATTGAATGCCCGACCTATCCTCTAGCCCAAGTTTTCAGAACAAACGCCAACCAACAACCCTACACGTATTTCTTGTTATACAAATGGAAATATTTAAATTTAAGTTGTGATATGGCGCAGTTTTGGGGATATCCCCCGGTCGACAGAGGGCTAGCCCACGGCCAAGGCTACGAACCAGGAGCCAAGCCAGATTTTTGGGTGCGAGGGAGGTTAGCACCTGGACACATGGCCACATGCACATGACCTGGACCAGAAGTTTAGGGTGTCAATGCTTAAGTGCGTGGCTACATGGACCATTCACATATGACCAGGGGCCCAAAATAAAGGGGTTTCCCCCAATATTTGGAAATTTTTTGGTTTTTAAACTATAATATATGGATTTTTATGATTTTTTATGCTGATTTTGGAAGATTTTTTCCCAAAACTGAGGATCTGGAGCCCTTTTTGAGGCCGGATTTTGGAAGGAAGTTGGGATAGGATCCCCAACTCAAGGTCTATATAAATCATAGGTGTTTGACAATCCAGGAGGTCTATATTAACATAATGATGATGAGTTTGTGAAGCTTGAAGCCATTTTTATGCAGGGAATCCATTGAGGAAGCGAAATTTGGAGGCCAATTCCTGGAGCTACACTCAACCATTTTCAGTCACGTCAGTTGTGTTGGATTCTTGAGGTCGAGCATAACACAACCAGTCCATCTTGTAATATGTTTGATGCAATTTTGATGCACTTTTGAAGCATTGAAGGTTAATAAGAAAGCCTCCCCAACTAAGACAAAGGCTCAGAGACATAGGCAATCTTGCTGAACTTCGTTAACAACCTTGTTGTTATGGTTTGTTGTTCTTTATGCTTACTTTCTGGTCTTCATTATTTATGATGGTTGCAATATTCTCTCATTAAGTTCTCCTCCTTTCCTTAATTCCTAAATGGTAATTGAAAACATGCTTAAAACTCAACCAAGTCTTTAAAGATCATTTTCGGATCAATTATTCATACTAATAATAGAGAAAGTGGTCCCTCTATTTAATGAATATCCCTTCTATTAATACACCATTGATATTGTGGCCTTTAAAGGAAAGACATAGGTGATATAAAACTTCGGGTTGAAATGTAAGCCTACAAGATAGTTGCAAAGATCTTAGCTAAAAGAACAAGTTTGTTTATTCATAATTTAGTTTAAGTTAAACAACTTAGTTTTGTTCCTTGTAGGAAACTAAGAAACCATATATGTTTGTTTTAAGGCATCTGTTATGTGTTGAACGTTTGGACACACAGAACCTACATGTCAAACATGCACAAGACACATGCCTTAATAAGCAACATGTCTTATATGTGTCAAACACATGGTTTATCCATGTTGTAACATGTAGAACACTCAACACACATAAATCCACCTTTAGGGTTTTTATTGAGTGTTTTAAAAATGCATCTAGGGAGTCTTTTGATGACAATGATATTATTGAGGGGTCATTCACCACACCAACAAATGTGAAACTTGGGTTTAAATATGTTGAAGGAGGAGGGAGGAGAGCCCACTCCCACCTTAAGTGGTGGCGATTCTAATGATTTTGATTATAAAATCTAGAAAAACAAACTATAATTTTTTTCTACTTATTTTGTACTCTATTGTTTTTCTCTCTATATACAAAATTCTATATAATTTTTTCTAAATATTCTAAGTATAACACATATATAAATTATATGCATATGTGTGGGGTATGCTTGTAACTCTATCATACTCATATCTCTAAATGTTCAAAGTAATTAATTTTAATTTTATATCTCTAAAGGTTCAAAGTAATTAATTATAACTTTATATTTATATATTATTTTTTAATACCCATATCTCATGTTCAAAGTAACTAATTATAATTTTATATCTCTATTTTATTTTTTAATATTAATATTTTTAATTATATGTGAAATATTAATATTTTTAATCATATTTTTAAATGTTCGAAGTAACTAATTATAATTTTATATCTATATTTTATTTTTTAATATTAATATTTTTTATTAATATAGATGAGATATCCTTAATATCTATATTTTATTTTTTAATATTAATATTTCTAATTAATATATGTGAGATATCCTTGATATCTATATTTTATTTTTTAAATATCGATATTTTTAATTATATGCATATGTGTGGGGTATCCATGCAACTCTATCATACTCACATCTCCTTATTATATTGTGAGTTAACTTAGTTAAAAAGTGGATACAGAATATTCCCATTATATATGAATCATGTAACGACCAACATCATTTATTTTTTAATAAGAAAAATCATATTTGTATTAGAAAAATCGCTCCAAGAAAAATTATATTTGTATTAGAAAAATCGCTACAATTGTACTAGTTAGCATACTATTATATCTTAAATCCATATTATTCAAAAAAAAATGTTTAAGCAAATTCAAAATTGTGCTTCATTGTCTAGAGTTCTATATATCAGTCTAAAGTGTTGTTCTATATAGTTAACCCTATATGGATATCCTCACATAAATAATTGATAGTAGATATATCTTGAAATACACAAGAAAATACTACAGAGCTAACTATGCCAATAAAGTTTGAAATCATTGTTAACAAAGGTTTAGGATCTAATTCCATATCAGTAAGGTGTTGTTGGATGGTTCTCTTTCCTTTGTGCTTAAGGACCCAACTGAGAGTTGTGACATTAACCATTAGGATCTAATTCCATATCAAGTAAGGTGTTGTTGGATGGTTCTCTTTCCTTTGTGCTTAAGGACCCAACTGAGAGGTGTGACATTAACCATTAGGATCTAATTCCATATCAGTAAGGTGGTGTTGGATGGTTCTCTTTCATGTGTGCTTAAGGACCCAATTGAGAGGTGTGCCATTGATTGTGTAATGTTTTGATAAGTCATTAATTTACTAATTGTGTTTCTAAGTAAGAAACATTCCTTTTTCAACTCCATAATCTCCAGGTTTTGGTGGTGCATTATTTCCATTAAGAGAATTATCTCCGTGTCCATGTTTTCTTCCTAAAGCTATGATTAAGCTCTCAATTTTGCAACGATAGATTTTTTTTCCAAATAGAGGATTTCCTGACTCCTTAGTTGATCTACAATTCATATATAAAAACATAGAGAAAACTAAAATGCACAATGAAGAACATAAATTAGATAGTGCAGAGCAGAGAAAATAGAATATACATGAAAACGAAGAAGAAGAATTATAACAAAAAATAACCATCACATTTTCTTGAGTGAGAGAGGAGTTCATTCTATAAGAAAAACGATTGTTTCCTTCTCGTTATTAGATGATTAAATAGAAGTTGCGACAACTAACTAAATGTTTACAACATTAATTTATAAAAGTGCACTAAATGCTTGCAGTGAAAAGTGTTGAAGCAAATTACTGTCTACAATAGAAATATATGAAACTCACTACAACACTAAACACAATACTAATTAAGGATATCCCCCTCATCCTGAGTGGACAAGGAAGTGGGGAAAACTTCCTGGTGGCCCAATTGCTCCTTGTTTAGATCCAAAAGCATCCCTGATTCTTCCATTAAATGAGGGAAATTGTGCTACAAATGATGTTGGTGTTTGAAATGTTACTTGTCTAGAAAGAGCCATACATGATCTCCTAACTGAAAGAACAAAGGTGTGTGCTTCTTATCATGCCTTTTTTCGCATGGTCTTGGGATGCTTGTAAGAAAGTTTCTTCCTGAGTATAGCGCTGAGTCAACATATGGGGAAAACACTGAGCTAATTGATGTTCCTGCTGGCAATGTGCATAGTTAGAAGGAGCAAGGGTATTTGAATGGAATTCCATCGAATAACCTCCCTATTTAAGTGCCACCCCACTCGCAAATTGAAATGCATCCTTCTTAATCTCAAAGGGATGATTCCTATCTAGCAAACAAAGAACCTGTGTAGATTATAATGCAGGAAGAAGCTGAGCAAAGTGGTGCCCCACCTTTTGCAAAAATATATTGAGATCATGGGAATTAGAGTGCGCTAGAAATTGTGCCAAACCTATACCCAAGATGGATCTGATCGACAACCTACTGTGTCCAGTATGAGTTCCAAATGTGGAACTAATGTGTGTCCAACATAGTATTTCTTTATTTGAATTGTATGTTCCCGCGATAGCTTGAGGATGTTGTAGATGTGTTGAAGATGTTCTTCCCAAGAATTATTGAAGACCAAGATATCATCAAGATAAATGATCATACATTTACCCAAATGAATTGTTGCATTCATGCAAAATCGATGGTATCAAAATGTCAAATCCACCAATGTGAAGGAATAATCCCCTTGTAAGTGGTCCAACAATTCCTCAATTCAGGGTAGGAGGCAACGGGTTTTAACATTGGATTTGTTAAGGGAATGGTAGTGGGTCACTAGGTGATAGCATGAATCATCCTTGTTTGGGATAACAATGGTGGGGGGACGCACATGGAGACAATGAAGGTGGAATATGGCCTAAGTTTAGAATATGACCAATTGGGTGTTTCATCTCAGCGGCCTCTTGGGGAGTGATGTGATAGGATATGGTGTCAGGAAAAGAAGCACCAGGAATCAAATCAAGTATGAACTCGATAGAGTTTGAGAAGGGAAGTTCTGTGGGTTGTGTGAAGACATCTACAAATTGTTGGAGCGGGGTATCCATGACTGGAGGTACAAGGTTATTCTCATTGTTTGGATCAATGGAGTTAACTAAGCACAAAGAGACACATTGGTTCAAACTGACTTGATTAATGACCGCGTAGTCAGTAATAGGATGGGTGGATTTAAGAGCAGAAAAAGTAAGAAAATAGGTACGCCCATCATGTTGCAATTGGTATTGATGAGATTTAACATGATATATAGCATGTGAGGCTTGTTGGTAGGGAATGCCAAGTAACAAATCGACACAATCAAGAGGAAAGATATAACACACCATAGTATCCCTGAAATGGACAATCGCAAAAGTAACCACACATCATTGGGAGACAGTGAGATGAGGGCCTTCCTTTTGTACCCAGTTGCATTGATATGGGGTTGAGTGCATAGTGGTGGGGAGGTTCAGGCGCGTGACCAAGTTCTGGACCACGAGGTTATTTTGGATTTCATTGTCCAATATGAGAGTAGAAAACTCATGATTAATATAAAAATTATGTGTAAGCAGGGGTATATTAGAGATGTCGAGTTCATTAGTGGTCATCAGGATCAGAGAAGGGTCTACTCAATAGGATTGTCGAGAGAAACTACTTCAGTATGGTCAGGGGAATCTGGTTGAGCGACCTCTGAAAATAGAGTCTGGTTGGTGTGAATGTTCTTCAGTGCCTAACAGTTTGTAGATGCATGTGAGTTGGTCTTATGAAAGGTACACCAGGGTGCATTTCTAGGTGTGCATGGGGAAGCCGGGGAAACCAGGGAATGCTTAGTATGCGAAGGACTAGCAGTAGAAGAGCTATATCGGGTTGGGGGAGAGAGGATTTAAGGAGACACTTTATGCTCCATGACCAAGGCCCGAAGAAAGGCCTTATCAAAGGAGGAGACTCAAACAAATCGAATTCATGACAAAAAATTGTTAATAAACTAGAATTAAATTTGACAATCAATACCTCTTCTAGATCTGAAATCTGTAGCTGGATGCACAACTTGCATAATACATATATGTAGCTCTATAATGAATAATGGGTGAGTTGTCAGAGTTGTAATCATTTGGAAAGGAGGTTCTGTCGATATCCCAGGGGATAGAAGCGATCTCTGAGTGCCTGGAAAAATGCCTCCCACATCATAATGTGTGGGGTCTATGTCTCAATCGGTTCACCTATGTCCATGACCCACGAAGAATTATCCAATTAAGTGTCCCACGATGTCTTCATAATTCCCTTGAGTTGTAGACCGACAATATGAAGCTTCATGTCTTTTGTCATCTTAGGACATATACAAAAGTATGTGGAAAGACTGTGAAGCTAAGGGTTGACATTATCGCCATTCATTTGGCCCACAAAATTCGGTAATTGGAAGAATGTATCGCATTGCATGGGTTTTGGAGATCCATGTTGTTGTAGATGGAGTAGATCCTGGAGAGCCATAGTTAAATCCTGAATTGGAGTTGTGGCACTAGATGCAGAATCCTCTGTAGACAACTCTATTCACGACAACATAATCTTCATTCACCATGGATGCCAATCTGTCACTAAATGTTGCACTAAGAATCATTGAAATCCTAAGGGCCTTGAGAAGGAACCTTGTACCCTGAAGAGGGCATGTGGAGAATGGTGAAAAATGAGCATGCTGGAAGCCTTGAGGAGGGCACACTAGAAGTCCTAAGAAGGACGTCTGGCTCTAAGAAAAAAAAAATGTTGGATGGCCTCTCTTCTGAATTTCATGGCCGAAAAGAAGCTGACTTGGATCTAGGCTCTAATACCAATTGATATTCAATTCAGATTTGAAAACACACAAAAAACTAAAATGCACAATGAAGAACAAAAAATAGATAGCGCAAAGCAGAGAAAATAGAATATACATGGAATTGGAGAAGAATAATTAGAACAGAAAATAACCATCACATTTTCTTGAGTGAGAGAGGAGATCCTTCTATAAACAAGGTGACTTTTTCCTTCTCATTATTAGTTGATTACAATAGAAGTTTCACCAACTAACTAAATTCTTACAACAGTAATTGCTAAAAGCACACTAAATGCTTACAGTGGAAAGTGTTGAAGCGAATTATTGTTTACAATAGAAATATCTGAAACTAACTATAATACTAATTAAGGAGTGCCCCCTCATCCTGAGTGGCCAAGGAAGTGGGTTGCATTTCCTGGTGGCCCATTAGTTTTCTTTCAACCTTTGAGATCTCACGCATAGGGAAACACTCTTCGCATACATATCAAATGCGTGCTTAGTTGACGCTACAAAAACCATTCGAAAACATCTGACACTATCCTAACAACAATAACTCTACAAACTGAAATAATATAGAGTGGACTCACTTGACACCAATTCAACCACCTCTGGACATGCTGAGTGCACCAACACGACCCTTTTCACTCAATTTTCACTGCAACAAAAAGAGCTTGGAAGGAGCATAAAGGGATGAGTCAGTAACCACAAATTTAAATGCAGAGTTCCCAAAAGAATTCCTAGATGAGAAATGCACCCAGAATGATACATAAAAACTCTCCCTTAACCGTGCAAGAAGGAAGAAACAACCACAAAGCTTGGAAATTTTCCAAAGGAATTCACAAATGTGTAATGCATCCAAATTGATCCAGATAAACTCTTCCCTCAAGTAGGATTAACCGAATTTTGATAGAGGATATCTCCATTTTCCCACCCGTGAAAGAAATTAATTCAAATGGTGATTGATTAAACACCCAAGGCGATACCCACTTGTGTGAAGTACAACCCATATCTTTTTGTTGCGGGTGAATGAACATGGGCATTGCATATGAGGTGACTATATTGTGATTCAATATGTATGCCTTCATTACTTTGTAGATTCCTTCATAATTAAAAGGAGTAAGAGGATTAACACCCCAATAAAACAATTTAATGTTTCTTTTCATCATTTAATCAAGGTATTGGAACTCTTTTTTATCTTAATTATTTCTCATCTTCCTTGTTCTAACCTACAAACTACATTTGCTAAGCTATCCGCCTTTCCATTCATTACTTAGATGACTTTTCCCATGACCTTTTCTCAAAGTTTTAATTATCATTTTTGGGTCTCTAATGACAATTATTCTTTTATATAACCTTTCATCAATTAGTCTCAATCCCATAAACAAAAGTGAGTGTTTTAGCATGGTTATTTGTTTCCCTTCCTAGACCCCAGATAAAAGAATTTTCTTATTTTCCTTCGAGATCAACTATAATCCCTCCCGCTCCTACCGACCCTAACCACCAACATCATTTAAAAAAATAGACATATTGAAATATTACCATAAGATTGTTTGACAATTTTGTTTAAATTTTCAAGTTGAGGATCACTTTTTCGATATCGTCCACCAAAATTTTCTCACATGACATAAGAATGTCTACTCTCACAGTTTCATCTTGTATTCTGGACATACAAATTACCCATCCATTGTTTGTTCGCCAACACAACTCTCCATGCTTTACCGTTTCAAAATAATACCCGTCAACATGAAAAATTAAAAAGAAAATACTTCTTTCATAATTGTTAGTCTTTCTCAAGCCCATCTACTAAAAAAAAGTCTATTCCCTCTTATCATCCCATGTTGGGAATATCTATCAAACATTGAGAACATGTACTAAAAAAGAATAAAATTCAACTCTATATGGTTGTGCTATTGTAGTTGTTGATTGTCTCAACAAATCCCCCACTTGAAAATTTAAGCAAAATGCATTTCTTAATCCAATTCTCTATATGACATTTCTATTTCGTGATTGTCTTGATAAATCCCTCGTGTAATTCCCCTAGGTTGATCCCCATGTTGTAAATATGTATCTGTATATATGTTTTTGTAGACTGGTGAGCCTATATGGTTGTTGGGTCAGAGTGTCTGTGTATATAGGTTTTGCATCGGAGTGTTTGTGTGGTATTAAGTTGGTGTGCTTGTGTGTTGAAAGTTTGGTGAGCATAGTAATGCAAATTGTAATCACACTTTGATATATTAATAAAATACATCACAACTATTGACCAAGTCAGACAAGAGAGTATGGGGGGCTAGGACTCCACGAGAGGGAAAAGGGGCTAAGGGATTATGGAAAAAGGCTTAAGCCAAGGGAGCTAAGCCAAGTATTATGTCATGTCCATCCTAAGTTCTCAAGTGGAGGGACGAGTTCCCAAGTGGTGGGGAAATGATTTCCTTGGTTGCCACTTGTCAAAAGGGAACATGCATATTTAAATTTTGGGTTTAGTGGAAAATTAGGGATTCCATCATTCTGATCTTTCATTCTTTCCATTTTTGGTCTAGAGAATATTGGGTGTGAGCTAGTGAGCCACTGTGACCTTGTTACCTTATGAACCCTGAGAATCTTAAGTTGATTTGGGCGTACAAATTTCCTTACATTGCCTTGGGGAAGGATTAAACCCTGGAGAGAGAATTTTCTGGGATACATTTCTCTGGGTGTGAGGCCTAGAGGGTGCTTGGAGACTCCTTATAGTAGTTGGAGTTCCTAAATCCACAAATATCTAAGACTTCTTGGTCAACTTGTGTTGGATCCCTAGAAGGGAAGTGGAACAACTCGAGGGACTACCGACAGAGAAGGGGATACACTTCATTGGGTTGTGCAGGTTGATGGGGAATGAAACACTGTAGATTGAAATTGCTACTAGAGTTTGATACCTTGGCCTTGCCATTATTGTGTTAATTGTGAGCCACACCTTAGTTGACTTAGGTAACCACATTCTTTTTATACTGAGCAATGTTGATGTACTTAATTATATTATTATTATGCACATTTATATTTATGAATATTAATATGTGTTACACATAAATTATACGTGGAATTATAAATTATTAGGACTTCATAAGTATGCAAGGTATAACTTGGAGTATCATAGCGACATAATTATTAGTGGTACTAGAATAACAACGAGTTAAGTAAAATATGTGAGATAGTATGAATTGCAATGATGTCGAGAAGCGAGTTTCGCGGGTGTGTTACACTCCACTTAGAAAATTAAACCCAAAACGCATTTCTTCCTTAACATGAGGGCATTACATTAAAGCAATGACGATATTTTAAGCAAATGAAAGGAGAGTCCCGTGGGATAGCACAGCACAGATGGGGAGAGGTCACTAGTTCCAGTATTGTTTTTTAGGTTGTGGTTTGGCACCCATACCATTTACAAAGAGGAGAAGTATGGGAGGGCTTCCCAGCACACCATTTATTGAAAAAAAAAACAAATGAAAAGAAATCACATTAAAAAACGAAAAACCTAAACCTAATTGTAACAAGGTTTTATTGGAAAGAGTATTCTAATGTCCATCCAATAATCAGCAAATTCAGCCCTTCCAACTTTCCCCTTCCATTATTTCATACAAAGTAGAGCTCCATTCAGGGAATTGATTTTGCTTGTATTCTTTCCATTCTTTCCACCATTCCATGAAACTGCTTCCTTCCAAGAAAACATCCGAGGAAACGCTGCGATCATTTATCATTCTTGTCACATAACCTTCAAACATTTCAAGAGACTCTAACTTTTGGTGTTGATCTTGTTTGAGACTTTCCAACTCTTTCAGTGCCTCTTCTAGATGTGCCCAAAAGCAGGAGTCCTGAGTAAGAGATGCAAGCTTTGTGCGACCTTTCTGACCTCTTGAACCGCGAGTGTTTTCTTTCTCTTCCATCCATTTCTGAAGAACTTTATGACGAGTGGGTCTTCCATCTGAAAGATAGTTTCCTTTACCCTTACACATGCGATAATAATGTGCAATATCCAGAGGCTCTACAAGTCTTCTATAGGCAGTGCCAGCATTTATCCACTTGTTTTGGGATTGGAAATCACTTGGCAACTCATGCCTCTCCCACATTTCAATAATCTTATCCCAGAACTCAGCAAGCCTTACCCTGCACAAATTAGCATCGACATCCTTATGTTTCTTGAAGGAATCATAATATGTGATGTCATCTTCCTTCTCACAACGCTCTTTATACCACTCAAGCTCTGCCATAATACATTGTTTCTCGCTTAATTCAATTGTCAGCTTAGCAACGTTTGTGTTATGCTTGTTTTCAACATCTCTTGCTATTTGTAGCGCAATCGGTGCATCGTCATTCTGCACAAAGTTGAATTCGTCGTTTCAGAAAATAAAATTCAGAAAGCAGATAAAAGTTAAGGTCACATTATAATTTAATATCAAACTATTACACAATAAGAGATTACATGCCTGGCTGGGGAGAAATTTTCACTTCAAAGATCAGGTCTAACATAGATCTAGTTCATAATACTCCCAAGACATTAAGAAGGAATTTAGTTTTACCTGAGCACCAACACCAATGGCTTCCAGCTGCAATGACATTCCCATCTCGTAAGTAGATTCAGAATCAGGTTTTTCAGTTCTTCTCCCACTTATGGACTTTTCAATGACACGATTCAAAACAGAGCCATATTCTATATGCTCTGAAAAACAGCCCTGTACGATATTCTCATAAGGTTTTTCGTGGCTCTGCATTGTCAAATGAAGAATCTTCAAAACGGTCTCAGAATTATCAATACAAGCTGCGCCCTCGCCTGAACAAAACATATAAGTACCAAAAGGTCTGTACGGGCTTCTGTTGATAACTCCATCTAACTCCTTTACAGAGTCGAGCCCATAGTTAACATTATTAAGAAGAGTCTTACAAGCGTCTTGAATCAAAGAATCAGGTACAGTTTTACTGTCATTAGCCATTATGCGTTGCCAATAAAGCAAAATAGCAATCAAGGGCTCAGCGATGGACTCAATTGGTGCAAGGAGCATTCGAGGAACAATATCATGCTTGGAAACCACGTGACAGAAGTTGCCTGCCCAATTTTCACGGCCTACTGCTTCAACAAGTCCTACATCCCCCACTAAAGGACTTCCAAATGTTATACAAAATGGAGAACTTTGCCTCAGCCTCTTTTCCAGTACCCATAGTGTGGCCAAAGTTGCAACTGCCCCTCCTAAGGAATGACCCACAAATATAATGGGTTTGAGCTTCCTTTGTTTTGAATCCGTATAAATCTGCATCTGTTTGGTCACGAAATACATCAACACAATGTTGGTATTTTCATTTTCCAAAATTTCATCTTTAGTAAGGGAAGAAGGAATCACTCTTTTTATGAAAGAAAAATTAATTTACCTTTGCTTGGAAATCTGTATTCTCCATAATACGTAGGAACAACTTAAGAGCTCCCTGATGGACGAGTGCTGGTTGATCATCACTACCCTTGAGGCAACCAGAGAAGACCTTGTTGTCGGTCTGTATTTTTCCCTCTCCATATTTGCTTTCTTGGACGACGAAACCTTCTATGTTATGAAATGAAGGGAAGGCCACATATGCAACACCTTCATACTCATTCAGACTGAAACCCTCCGAGTTGCTTGCAAGACGTGACTCTTCCCAAGCCTTGGGCAGTATTCCGCATGAAACAAGAAAAGTTGCAATGTCCTGATCAACAGTGAATCTACACCAACATTCCTGCAAATTAGCACTAATATTGAAGGAGGTCAAGTACCAGATTATTGGGAGTATCCATTACTGGGCTGAATCAAAATATCATTACTAATTACAGACCATACCATTATTTACCACAATCCCATTCAAAATTACAAAGTAAATACCATCATTTTGTCACTTCAAGCACAAACAACAAATATAGAGGTTACTAGGAATTTTGAGTATGTTAAGTATTACATGCTTAATAGGCACCGATGTTATGGCTGTGAACTGGGAGGTGCACCAGGAGCTTGAATCAAACCCATTTAAATTAACACAAAAAATAAAGATAAATTCACCCAACAATCCGATGCAACTTCAAATACAAGCTCTATATTATCCACTGCAAAAATTTGTCCAAAACCACATTAAACAACAATAAAATGCAATCTTTTACCTTCTTAAAAAATATCCTTTTACAAGCTCATCCTTTTCCCCCCAAAACCACATTAAGCCACACTGAAATGCAAAAGATATCCTAATCTTCACCTCCCATTTAAAATATACAGAAAATAATTTGAAAATTGACAAGGACGCACTTATCAAAATGTACAGAAAACAATCATATATTGCAAAAACGAAATAAGCTCATGCTTACATCGGGGTAGATGACTGTGCTTCCATTTGATCTGTTGTTGCTTCACAATGCTTTTGGAGTTTCCTTATATTGCACCCGGGGCTGTCTTCTCTTTATAAGTAGCTGAAAAGAGAAGTCCAACAAAAGCAACATCCTGGAAAATAAATTTGGAGAAGTCCAACAAAAGCACCCGGGGCTGTTCAACGAAAGCAACATCCTGGAAAATCAATGGAATGAAGACTGCAGTTACTTACGGAGTGACAGGAAGGTCAATCCATATCATTTCGGAACCATATGCGAAGGTGCCACGGAAGTCATTTCGATCCTTCCTGGAACCATATGCGAACGTGGCAGCGAAGTCATTTCGATCCTTCGTTTAATCATTTTAAAAGAAATTTCCATTTTCTTTCGTGTGAAATGAGATGGGGTCATGAATTAAAATTTATTAATTATTTTATTTATTAATGGGCTATTAATTATTTAATTTATTAATGTGTGAGTAGTTGAGATGAGAAAGTTAGTGGTTTGAATATAATTTTTAATTAACATAATAAAACAAAATAACTGAATCAAAAATTTATTTGAATTAAATTTTATTAATAAAATAATGAAATAAAATTTATTTGAACTAAATTGTATTAATTGTTTAAATTATTTAAAATCAATTTGTGTTTGATGGAATATGGAATTACCAAAGTAGTATTAATCAGTTATTTCTTTCCCGCGTCTGTAGTGTGAGAACATTTATTATGAAAGATACTTAGTGTGAAATGGAAAAAAGATGTGTTCATGAATTAAAATTTATTAATGGGTGAGTAGTTGAGATGAGAAAGTTAGTGGTTTGAATATATTCTTAATTAACATAATAAAATAATGAAATAAAATTTATTTGAATTAAATTGTATTAATGGTTTAAATTATTTAAAATCAATTTGTGTATGATGAAATATGGAAATGACCAAATTAATATTAATCAAATATTTTAAATAATTTACAACTAATTAATTAATACACCATGTCTCATTATTTATAAACATAATAAAAATAATAATAATTTACAACTAGTTAATACCACAATGCCTCATTATTTATAAAACATAATAAAAAAACACAAGTTTTTGATAGACCTTATTCCATGGTCATGTTTAAGAGGGTACTTTAAGCTTTTTTTTGTAAGAATGAAGTTATCCTATGGCCAAAGACATATAAGTTATATGTATAAATAATTTAAAAGTGATATTAATTATTGAATTACCATATTATAGCAATGGGTTTTGCATATTATAGCAATCGGTTTTGCATTGAACATGATTTTGTTTTTGAGTTTATAAAAAAATTCGTATTTTTTTTCCATGGTTTGGGTTTTGCATATTGTAGCAATAGGTTTTGCATTGACAATAAATTTGTTTTTGAGTTTATAAAAGAATTCATATTATTTTTATGGTTTAACTTTGTTGCGAGCGAAAAGTTAAAATTTTAATAGATAATTTAATTCCACAAGTTTAGCACATAATTGAAATGAATACATATAAGTGATGATTAGAATACATGTATGTGTACGAAATGGCTACATTTTTTTGAAAGTTAAAATGTTTTATTTCCTTGTGACTTTTTTTTTTTTTTTTGGTAGTTTTTGGTGATATCTTATCATTAAATTTGTCACAAACTTGAAAATATATGTAATTTGTTAGTCTAGATTATTAATAGATTAGATGTTTTCGTTTTTTTAAAGTAATTTAGACATTTGAAATTACAATTTAAACAATGTATAGCTTAGAATATATCATTATATGTTTTAAAAAAAGTTGATAATTTAGGCCTCGAAGGAGTACAAAAAGAAGAATGGATAAAATATACTAAAGGGCTAGTAAGTGTTGGAATTGAATTAAATAATGAGAAAGACAGGTTACTGTGGTCTTGGGATACCAAACAAGTCCAAGTAAATGCCAAATTAGCATATGAAGTACAAATGTTGGAGGTCAGGGGAGAAGAAACAAAATTTTGGTATTCTAAGATCTAGAAGTGGCAACTACCTATGAAAGTAAAATTGTTTGTCTGGTTAATGATAGAACAAAAAATATTCACCTGGGATAACTTGATAAAAAGGGGATTTCAGGGGCCTAGCTATTGTGTACTTTGCAAGGAAAGCGAAGAAACCGTGGCACATTTATTTGGGGATTGTAGTTTCATAACAAATATTTGGCGTACGATCTCTATGGAACTAAAGTTGGTTAATAATTGGCAAGGTGGAATATTTGAAAACAGTCTACAAAACTGGACAAAGAAGAAGGAAAATTGGATGGATGTCCCTTGCTTTATTAGTTGGGAGGTTTGGAAGAATAGGAACCTGTTGATTTTTGAAGATAAACAAAAAACCCATGTTAGAGTTTGTAATTATATCCTACAGAACTTGGGGGGACAAAAATATACACAAGATACTCTTCTCAAAAGGATTGACAGAACACTTCTACTTGATTGGGTCGGGGCAGTAGGATTTTTTGATGGGGCTTCAAAGGAAAGAGCAACAAAGTGCGGGGTTGGAGCCTATCTGAAATGTCCAATAATGGGCACTTATAAACTAAAACTGAACTGTGGAAAAGGAACAAATACTAAAGGAGAATTGATGGCTCTTTGGTCAATTTTATATTTTTCTTATATCAATAAGGTATCAAGGTTACATCTGTTGGGAAACTCTAAGGTTATTATAGACTGGTATACTAACAAAAATAATTTTCAGGTGATATCCTTGTAGCCTGGGTTGTCAAAGATTAGATCGTTGAGCAGTCATTTTCAGCAAATCAATGCACAACATATATATATAACACATAACCAGATTGTTGATCGACTTTCAAAGGAAGCATTTCTTTTAGAGGAAGAGGGTATATATTGGTCACAGATCACAGAAGGACAACAAGAAATGAATGGAAAATTAAATATCAGTTTCTAGAATACTCTATACATTGGAATTTTGTTATAATATAGACAAAAAGAAGTAAATACGTTTTTGATTATTTTGGTTATTGTTGTATATGCAACAGTGATTTTATGAACAATGATGACAAGAGTTAACAGAACAAAAAAACCTTATAGAAGATTGGCTACAGATTTGAAATGAGTTTTGTAATGATCTGAAAAAAGACAATATTATATTTACTAATATAAGAGTTTTTTCTTACTGAAAAAAAAATAAAAATAAAAAATTATATGTTTTTGAAAATAATATATAGATTAGAACATATAATTATATGTTTTTGAAATTGCAATTTCAACCATATACATGTTATAATTTGTATTTGTAATTATATGTTTTAATTTATTTAGAATTGACTCATATACTTGAAATTGTGATTTAAACTATATACTAACAACAACCACATTTAAGTAAAAAGTGGTTGGTATATGTTTATAGATTTCATTTTCCATCTTTTAAAATTAATGGTGATCTACTTATATTACTTAAATGTGGTTGTTGGTTGTTGCTAGTTAACAACAAACATGTCGTGGAGGAGGATTAATAAACCATTAATATATTAATACATAATTATTGTATTGATGATGATGATGATTAACGTCCACTAAGACAGAATTGGTCTATCGGACATTAAGAGGGTAAGTGATTCTTTAGAATTTTGTTTCTATGCTCGAAAAACATTAAGAGAAGCTTTCCAAGATCACCATACTTTTGTTGAGTTAAGAGGTTAGGAAGGTTGGTAGTGTGACAAATATTTTGAAAATGAGATCTAATATGGGTATAGGCTGGACAATCTAAGAGAAAATGCTTTTCATCCTCAACCTTCTTAGTGTCACAAAGGGACACACTCTTTCATCCCATGGCATTTTATCAATTGACCAATGCTAAGTTTCACTATGGAATTAATTATTTGAAAGAATTACTATATAAATTGAAATATTAATATATATGAATTAACTAAAAATTAATTAATGTATTAATTAATTATTACATTAATATATGTATGATCATCAGTGTTAAAAAATATTACATTAATCGATTAAATTAAATTAAAGTATTAGTTGATTTATTAATACATTAATAAAGTATTAAAAATTAATGCATTAACAAAACATTAATAAAGTATTATTAATTAATACATCAATAAAGAACTAATACATTAATAAAGTATTAAAGTATTATTAATTAATACATCAATAAAGCATTACATTAATAAAGTATTAAAGTATTTTTTTTTTGTAAGTGAGTTGAGATTCTATATTACTGTAAAACTATAGTACAAAAGTATTAACAGGGAGGGGTCCCCGGATCTGCCAAAAAGGAAACCAGATCAGGGCCCTCGTAGACACACTATCAACCAAAATGAGGGAGTTGGGTCGCCACCCTGGGAAATCAACCCAGTCCTCTTAATCCAGTAACAGATAACAGTAGCAGTACGTAACCGATAATATATTCAGTAACAGATAACAGTAAGAAGTGCATAAAAACCATGGTTGGTATTGCGCTAGTCCAAGATGATTGGTTGGTTATCATCTCCTTCCTTTTTTGCTGCTTTTTTCTCTTTCTTCTCTACCATGCATGTTCTTCTGATGTTGGTTGGGGTTCCGTGTCGGTCCTCGGGAATTATGTCCAAATGGTGGACATAGCAGAGATAGATGTGAAATTGTCCCGCGAGTTGCTCCAGTATTTCATTTTGACTCCTCTGGTCCTCCACTATTCCTCTGGAAAGAGTCTCCAAGTTGTTGAGTCGGTTCATGATTTATGTGAGCTCCTTCGTATGTCCCCTAATTGCTTCCTTGCTGGTCTCTTTCCTGTCATCTTTCAGCTTGCCTATCAACATTTTAATGCGTCAGGCTTCTTCCACCATTTTTTGGTAGAGGGTCATTCTTGTTTCGGTGTTCCTCGGGTCCTTAATCTCGTCGGCTTCTTGAATGATTTCATCCCATTCCTTGCCCTGGCACTGGTTGTTGAAATCTCTTTCCCATCTGTCTATGACTACTTTCCCCTTGGGGTCAATCTACTTGAGGAAGGTTTCCTTGGCCTCTCTGGCCGCCTGTTCCACCTTCGTGATCTTCTGGGTGATTTTTGGATGAGCCTCCCCCTGGGGGCCTCTCTTACTCTAGGTATTCTTTAGTCTTATCACCTCTGCTTGTTTTGGGTGGTTCTCGTCTTGAGTTCGTTCTCCACAGTTTTCCATTCCTTCTTGGTGCTTAGTATGGCCTCTGTATTTTCTTCCCTCCGTTCTGTGGTTTCCCTTGATGATGCTTCCTTTATTGGGTTTCCCCGACTGCTGGCTTCTCTTGTGAATCATTGATCTCCCATAGAGGTGTCCTTTCCGGTTCCGTCACATTGATTTGGATCGTGTGTTCTTGGGAAACCTACCGTCATCCCTACGCCGCTCCCCTGTTTTGCACATTGTATGCCAATCATTTCCTCCCCTCATACCTATGTATAGGTGATGCGTAATCAAACCTGTCCATGTCCATTCGTTTTGTTCTATGTACTTTTCCTCCTGTTGGATATCCCTCCTTTTCTCCCACGAGCAGTCCCTATACTCCTTTCTAGTGATAGGGCCGATGTATAGTATCTCATTCTGTGGTGTGACTTGGGTCTGTATTGGAATTTGTGTTGGCATGTTGGCCTTTCGGGTTCTGACGGGGTCCTACGTGTATTTCGAGTACATCTGCGTCTCCAATCTCGTTGTGGTCATCAGTACTTCGACTGCCATCGTAGTCCTTTATCGCTATTTGAGTGCAGTCAGTTCGAAATTGACCACTTGGTATGTTGGTCCATATTGTGTCCAGTTCTAGTCCTACTCCGTCTGCACCTTCGTTAGCTATTCTTTTCACTAGGTTATTAGTTGACCTCCATACCTAGCGCAACTCTACTGCAATCCCCGATTGCATGTGCTCTTGAATTCTTTGCAGGGACTGCGCCAAGTGCCAATGTTTCTGGATTTTGCCCATTCTGGTACCGTTTTGGAGCTTCCTTACTGTGTTGATTACTATCATAGAATCTCCTTCCACTATAGTATTGGTTATTGCTTCCCGGGTAGAATCTCAAGGCCGATCTCCAAGGCTCCAAACTCTGCTGCATTGTTAGTTGAGTTCCCCAAACTCCTAGTATACAACCAAATGATATTTCCTGGACTATCCTTGATAACTCCTCCCAACCCTGTCCGACATGGGTTACCTTTAGATGCCTCGTCAAAATTCGGCTTGAGGGAACCCTCTGGTGGTGGTTTCTAGTTGCGCTCACCTATTTGGAGTTGTGATGGCCGTCTCACTTGAAAGGGGTTGTGTCCTTCCTTCAGTCGAAAGGCCTCAAGAATTCTGAGATCCTGGGTTGTGAGTTGCGCACTCCTCTGTTAGCAGTTGCGGCTCTGTATTGTTTCTCTTGTCATGGCGATGATGGTTTCCTTGATTTTTCCTACCGTCCATTTTTGGTTCTTGAAGATGCGTCAGTTCCTTTCTTTCCAGATTGCCCAAATGATCATTCCGAGAATGAGGATCCAGCTGAGATTCACCTCTTCATTATCATTGTAGTTCTCTTTCCAAGTATTAATAGTTGCAGATATATCCCCTCTGATCCTGTTAGATTGTCAGAAGATGTTGGCCACCCAGTCCTAGACTTCTGCTGTGAGGGTACATTCATCCAGGAGATGGTTCATTGTTTCCTCTTTTTCTTCACATAGGGGACATCTAGAAGGTTGTATGAAACTGCGCTTCCTGAGGTTTTCCCATGTTAAGATTCGATTGTGGAGTATTAGCCACTGGAATATTTTTATTTTTGGCCACAGTGGGCTATTCTAGAGTTTAACCCATTGTTGCGCCGGGTCTTCTTGGTCCTAGTTCATAATGAAGTGGCATACTTCTTTGAGGTTGAATTCCCCGCCATCCTTGTGTCCCCATCTCAGCTGGTCCATTCCTTCCGCAACTACTATTCTTCATTTCCCCAATTCCTCCTCCACTTCTTTTATTGTTGTTGCAGTTTGGTCTCTATTCTGTGGGGTGAGAGTGTTCCAGATTCTCCATTTGTTACGATCTATTTCTTGCGTCCAGTATTGGTAGAATTTGGTTTTGCCTTGTGCAAGCATCTCCTGTTGGATTTCCTCCCTTCCGATTTTTTCCAATCTAGGTTCCTGTTGCCAAGTGTCCTCCTAGAACCTTGCGGTTCTGCCATTTCTGACCTCCCAAAAGCTGTGTGATTGGATCCAAGCCTTGTTGCGCCATGCTATGTTCCAGATAGCAGACCCTTCCTTGGTGCCTCTGAAGCGGATTTTGTCCTGATCGCTTATGTTCGGGGCATATTTTGCCTTCCACAGGTTTACCCATGGCATCATGGTTTCTTTGATCCAACGCCACCAGAGTTTCTCCCCATAGGCATCATTGGTCACTTACGGGTCATGTAGCCCCAGGCCTCCATTTTTTTTTGGTTTACAAATTTTCTCCCAAGCCACCAGTGCCCATTTTTTCTTTATTTTCGCTCCTCACCAGAGGAAGTCTCTTTGTATTGTCCTTATTTTTTGTAGTATCCCCTTGGGGGCTGGGAATACCGACATCATGAAGGTTGGGATAGCTTGCAGCACTGACTTGGTTAAGATGAGTCTTCCAGCTAGGTTGAGGGATCTGTATGTCCAGTTTTTGACCCGATCTTGTAGCCTGTTGATTACTCCTTCCCAAGTGGACATTTTGTAGGATTTATCTGTTAATGGGATTCCTAGGTAATTGGTTGGAATTTTTTTGCGTTCAAAGCCCAGAATATTGGCCAGATTTCTCTGTATTACGAGGTTGGTATTAAAGAAAAAGATCATAGATTTTGACTGGTTTATCTCAACTCCCGAAGCTTCCCCAAACTCATCTAGGATTCGTTTGTAAGATTTTTCTTCCTTGACCGTGGGTATTCCATGAAGTGTGGTGTCGTCCACAAATTGTTGGTGTGTGGAGGTAGGACAGGTCGCAAAGGGTTTGATCCCAGATATTTCCCCTTTTGCGGTTGCGCTCATTATGCTTCGACTGAGACCTTCCATCATTAGAATGAAAAGGAAGGGGGACAACGAGTCTCCTTGTCTAATGCCTCTAGTGGGCCAAAACGGTTTGGAAAGGGCTCCATTGACCAGGAGTGAGTAGCTTGTAGTTGAAACTAGGCTGACTATCCAGTTGATATAGTGTTGGGTGAACCCAAAGGCTTCCAGGGTCTTGACCATATAATGCCAGCTAATTTTGTCATAATCTTTGGCTAGGTCCAGTTGTCTTATCATTCCACCTTGTTTCTGAAGCTTCAAGGTGTGGATGAGTTCATGGCCATGGATGATATTGTCCATTATTTGTCTTCCTTCCATGAAACCAGCCTGTTCTTGTGAAACCAATGTGGGTAGGAGGGGTTTCAATCTATTTTCTATGAGTTTGGAGATTAACTTGTACACCACATTACATAGTTCTATCGATCGATATTTGTCTGGGGTTTTGGCTTCATTTTCTTTGGGGATGAGTGTAATCATTGTGGCATTTAGCGCTTTGAGAATAGAGGCTGACCGTCTATAGTCTTCCACTACTCTATACACTTCATGTTTGACAACTTCCCAGCAGGCTTTGAAGAACTCCACCGTGAATCCATCCGGGCTTGGGGATTTCCCATTGGGAATTTCCTGGAGTGCTTGGTCGATTTCCTCCTTTGCTATGGGTTTGTTCAAATTGTTATTTTTTTCTTCTATGACCAGTCGCGGGATATGCTATATTATCATTTGTATGGTTGTCATTCTGTCTTGGTTGGGTTCCTAGGCTATCCCGTGGAAGTGGTTTACCAAATCTTTTTCTATGTCTTTATGTGATTCTCTCTCGATTCCATCCTGATCCCTGATATTCATGATTTTTTTGTGGGCTCTTCTGTCCATCGTTGTTCTATGAAAAAACTTGGTTTTTCGTTCCCCATTCCTTTAGCCATTTGATCCGTGACTTTTGCCACCATAGGGTTTCTTCTTGTTGACATCGTTTCTCCCACTCCTGATTCCGCTAGAGTTCTTCCTTTTTTCGTTCCTCCGTGTAGCCCTCTAAAATGCAGGTTTCCTGGAGTATTTTCATTTTTCCTTCTATATTGTTCTTTTCTTGGTTTATATTCCCAAAGGTGTCCTTGCTCCACTCCTTGAGCCTATGTTTGATGTGTTTGAGTTTTTTATAGAGTTTGAACATCCTTGTCGCTTTCTTTGGTTTCTCCTCCTTCCACCATTGTTTTATTTTGTCTTGGAAGGTCGGGTGTTCCAGCCATAATTTCTCAAATCTGAAAGGCCTGTTTTTTGGTGTGGTCTAGAATCCTACTTCCAGTTGTACCAGCCAGTGATCTGATCCCCCCCAGGGTAGGATATTGCAGTCTAAGGTCATCCCTTGCATTATGATTGATTATAAGACTAGGAATATGTCAAGTCTTGTTGCTACTTGGTGTTGCTTCATCCGTTTGTTATTCCAGGTGAATTGTCCGTTATTGGTTTTCAAATCTAACATCTCCATTGTGTCGATGAAGTTTGAGAAGTCCTCCGCATCTCTATCAAATTTTCTTATCTCTCCTTTTTTCTCCGCAAGTGACATGATGATGTTGAAGTCCCCTGCTAGGATCCATTGGAGGTTGTTTGATCTGGTTTTGAGCTCTTCTAGGTCTCTAATCATTTCTTTCTTTTCCCCTGACGCCTGGGGTCCATACACATTAGTGCATATAAGCTCCTCTACATTCCCAATGATTTGCATCCGTATCATAAGAGTGTGCCTGGTTGCTTCAACTGCTATTAGGCTGAGTACTTGAGGGTTCCACAGGGTCATGATTCCCCCTACCATTTGTTGTCCTCCATTGGACATCATTTTGTACTTGCGCCAGTGTTTTTGACTAATGGTTTCCATCATGTATGTATTACACTTTGTTTCTTGAATAAAACAAAGATCCGTTTGTTCCTGCTTTAGTCTATTTCTAAGGATTCGTTGTTTTCTTGGGCTGTTTAGGCCTCTTATATTCCAGGTTATGACCTTCATTTTAAACATGTGTGGGGGAGTTAGGGAATATTTTCTTGATCTTACCCAAGTTTATCGGTAGAGATCCGAGCTCCTGCAGGGCTACACTATTTGATTTTCTGCCTTTTTTCCTCTTCGTCTGCTTCGGTGATAGTTGTGGTTGTCCCTCACCTACTTTAACTCCTAGGTGTCCAATCTCCCTGTAAGTACGCTTTTGGCCACGAGCTTTGGCTTCCTCCCTTTGTAGGAACAGGTACTGGATGTGGTCTAGTTGCTCTGTTGGTACATTCTCTACACCCTGTTTTTTTCCATTGTTCCAGTATATTTGTTAGATCTATCCCTTCCTTTTCCACTAGGTCTCTGAGATCAAGATCTTCTGTGCCTACTTCGATTGGCGTCATTTCTACATCTCCATCAATTTCTTGCATGGGGGTGTTGTCGTCTCTGATTTCACCCTCGATTGTGGTTGTACAACTTCCTTGTCCCTTCTGAGTACTTGGTCAATTGTTTGCCTCATTTATCTTTTGTTCTCTGACTTCCTGAACGGTTGCCTTATCTTGATCACCTTTTTCTTCTTTGGTCCCTGCTGAGGCTTTGCCCTGCTTCTTGTTTTCTCTACTCCTGGGGTTTGGTTTTACAAAACCTTCCTCGTCCGGCTGTTGTTTGGGGTTTTCTGTTTCTTACTTTTTATTAAGAGGGAATTCCCTGATCAGGTGACCATGTTCATGACATATTCTGCATCTGAAAGGGATCTGTTCTTAATGGATGTTTTGGATCCATTCCTCATCTCTGAATTCGAGGCTGATGGCTTTTGGAAGTTCTCCCGACACATCCATCTCTATACATATTCTTGCATAAGATGTATATCTCCCTCTCACTGTGGCTTCTACTATCTTTATGTATTTCCCTAGGTTGTTTCCTATAGCTTCGAAAGTTGAGGGTAACCAGTAGTCTAAGGGTAGGGAGTAGAGTCTCAGCTAGACCGATACCTTTTTGAAGGTTTCTTTTCCGAGGGAGAAATTGTCCTTCCATGGTTGCATGTATAGTCATGTTGATGCATGGAAGTATAGCCCTCCTTCAAAGATTCTATCACTATCCTCCAGGTTTATGAAAGCAGTTGTGAAGAAGCCTTTCAAGCCCAGATGAAGTTCCACTTCCCCATTTGGATTCCAGTGGTATTTAATGCAGTTGCACAACGTTCTCTCTGTTGGACACATGCCCATAAACTTGCAGATTAGCACATGCACTTTCATCTGATCTCTGTAAAGTTGCGTCTGCGGATCTACGAGTACCATCTTTGGTATCATTGTTTTTTTGGGTTTGCATGGGTTGCACCCTTCCATCGGGTTGGTCTTCTGTGTGTCTGGCATTTCGCTCTGGGTTTCCTTGGATTCCTCTTCCATGCTCTTGTTTGTGCCCTGGTTCCTTTCCATACCTTTCCCTAGGTCTGATCCCGAGGTGCCTGTCATTGGTTCTTTGAAAAATACATCCCTTGGCCCCTTCCCTCTGTTTACCACTACCTGTTTGTATGAGGGGGTACCCTTACCCCCCCTCTGTGCTCATGTCATAATTTGCTTTGGACGCTCCTGTATGAACCCTAGCTTGCTATGGCCGCTCCTGTAATAAGCCAGATGTTAGTTCCAATAAAGTATTAAAGTATTAATAGTACATTAATAAAGTAAAAATACATTATTACATAAATAGATTAAAGTATTACATTATTACATTAAGGTATTAATACATTATTAAAGTATTAATACATTAATAAAGTAATACATAAGACAATCAATGTAATTAATGTAATAAAGTGTTAATGGATGACCACGTTGACTATGACCATGGTTGACTTTGAATGCATGTGGTTGGCCATGAGAATGATTGACTATGGATGACCATCAATGTAATTAATGTAATAATGTATTGATGGATGACCATGGTTGACTTTGAATGTGTATGGTTGACCATGAGAAAGACCATAGTTAATCCCAATTGACCATGACCATGACCATGACTATGGTTGATCATGAATATGGTTGACCATGACCAAGACTATGGTTGACCAAACATGACCATGCCCATCACTATGCTTGACCATGGATGATCATGGTTGATCATCATAGACCATTGTTGTCCATGACCAACAACACGTGTTGAATGCAATTGACCTTTCCTGATCATCACCATGGTTAAGTATACATCTTGAACAAATGTCCAACAAAGAGTGTGAAGAATAAATTTCCTCATGAAGCCTGGACAGGTTCAAAGCATAATGTGGCGCACTTAAAATTTTTTGGCTGCGTTGCATATGCACATGTACCAGATGAACTGAGAAGGAAGTTAGACAACAAAGGACAAAAATGTATATTTGTTGGGTATTCTAAAGAAACAAAAGGATAGAAGTTGTATGAACCTGTCACAAGAAAATTCATAATCAACCTTGATGTTTAGTTCATGGAGAATGAAACATGGGATGGAAGCATAGAAAAGGCATTAAAAATTATTGACGCGATGGAGCATGATGACACAAAAGATGAAATGGTTCAAACACCATGCACAGTTCAATGTGCAGTCCCATCTACATATGGAACTGCAACACAAATTACCGTGCAAAATAATCCAGTAAAAAGAGTAGGTTCACAGTCTACACCTAGAGCGCAACAAACACCAACAAGAAGTCCAAGCATTTCTACATCTCCAGATCCAAATTTAGTAAGTTTTTTACCAAGAAAGACAAGAAGTCTGTGCGACATCTATAATGAAGACACAACAAATTTATTTTCAGTTTTTTCTCTGTTTTCACAAATAGATGATCCATTAACCTTTGAAGAAGTTGTAAAAAATGATGTATGGGCACAAGCCATGGATGAAGAAATCAGATGCATAGAGAACAATCAAACAAGGCTGTTATAAGTGTCAAGTGGATTTATAGAACTAAGCAAGATGTAGAAGGAAATTTACAGAAGTACAAGGCAATGTTAATTGAAATAGGCTTTACACAACAACCTGGAATTGATTTCAACAAAACATTTGCACCAGTTGCACGCATGGACACAGTCAGAACGGTGTTAGCTATTGCCACGCAGTACAAATGGCCATTTTATCAGAAGGATGTAAAGTCAACATTCTTGAATGGAAACTTAGAAGAAGAAGTATATGTGGAACAACCACAAAGTTATGAGGTTCCAGGACAAGAAGACAAAGTATACAGATTAAGGAAACAACTGTGTGGATTAAATCAAGCTCCGAGAGCTTGGTACAGTTGCATAGATTTCTATCTCACACAGAATGGATTCTAGAGAAGTGAAAATGAGCCAACATTGTACATCAAAGCAAATAAGCAAGGTATTGTGTTAATTGTTTATTTATATGTGGATGAATTAATATTTACAGGTGATTTTGGCATAGAAGAATTCGAGACAGTCATGAAGGATGAATTTGAAATGACTGATTTGGGGCTTATGATATATTTTATGGAAATAGAACTACACCAGTCCAAAATTGGCATATCTATCTCACAGTCCAAGTATGCACATGAAATATTGAAAAGATTCAATATGGTGAATTCAAAAGCAACACCAACACCTGTCATAACAAGATTGAAGCTAAGCAAGGAAGATAAAGTGTCCAAGGTGGATCCCACATTATTTAAAATACTGGTAGGCAGTCTTATGTATCTAACAATGACAAGACCGGACATTATGTATGGAGTGAGTCTAATTTCAAGGTTCATGGAAACACCAAAAGAAACACAGTGGAAGGAAGGACAGAGGATATTGAGATATGTGAATGGAAGAAAAGATTTTGGCATTAAGTACTCCACTTCATAAGATTTTAGACTCATTGGATGCATTGACATTGATTGTGGAGGAAACATTGATGACACAAAAAGTACCTCTGGGTACACATTTTATTTTGGAACATGTATGGTATCATGGGAATCAAGGAAGCAACCCAAAGTGACACTTTCTTTAGCAGAAGCAGAGTACATCGCAACTACAAGTGCATCTTGTCAAGTAGTATGGATGAGAAGGATGTTAAAAGATTTATTGAAGGAAAAATAGAAACCAACAACAGTATTCTGTGACAACAATTAAGCCATGATGTTATCAAAGAACCATGTGTTTCACAAGAAAACCAAGCACATTGATACAATATATCGTTTTATCAGAGAATTGGTGAACAATAAAGAGATATGTTTAGATTTTTGCATGTCAAAAGAACAAATTTCAGAAAATTTCACAAAGGCTTTAGAAAGATATGCATTTCAACATTTGTGCGGTAATATGGGAGTTCGTGCATTAACAAATGAGTGACAGTAAAATGAAAACACAATCTTTGATGTAATTTTCTTTTGTAATCCCACCTACTTATAATTAAGGGGGAGTATTGGAAATTGTAATTACAAGTCTGTGAGATCTTTATGACACCATCGATTTGTCTTTTAGTCAATATTTTATTAGTTGAATTGTCAGTCAGACAATCTGACAGTCTGCAAGTGCAAAGTCACACATTTACTCAAAATTCAGTCGGCCAACAGTGAAGTTATAAATAGAGTTGATCTCTATCTTCTCGAGCTCAGTTAAGTGGTTGAAGAGTCATTCTAATTAATGCTAGTGTTTAATGTTAGGTCAGTCTTAGATTTTGTAGGAAGTCTCAGTTGGAGTTTATATAAACCTGAGTCGTCTAGTTGGGTGGATGATGAACCATGCAGAGCAGAAAAGAGAGGTAGAGAAGAATAGTCGAGAACCAACAACAGTTGAGGAGTGTAAGAAGTCTAAGTCTATAAATTTAGCAGAAGAAGTCATTGGAGCCGAAGCTCATCTCTGTCATTGTATTTTGCATTCGTACACAACGCCGAAGTTTGTTAATATCAAGATTTTTGTGTATTCACAAGTTTTTGTCTTATTTTTGAGTTTATGTGCTAAGCATAACAAGGTGTTATTCCACATTGATAAATCATTTCATTAAGTGTGTGTATTCACAACACACAGTAAACTGAGCAGTCTGTTCACTGCGCAATGGTTTTGAGAACTCTGTCGCGTAGCCTGTTTGGTGCACATTATTTTAAATTGCGTTGCACAGAGTAGACTACATGCACCATAGACCCAACGTAGTCGATCCCAAGATCTGGTATCAGAGAGGATTCTATCAAAACAATTTTATCAGAGAAAAAACTCTGTTGAAAGTGAAATATGGATTCTACCTCAAATCTACAACCTCCCACTTTTACAGGCAACAAATATGAGATGTGGTCATGGACCATGAAGGATTTGTTTTGAGGTCAATATGTATTGGAAATAGTCGATAATATCTATGTGGAACTAGTAGATCATGCATCATATAATGGTCTCACACAAGATGAGAAAAATATCCTGAAATATCAAAGAAAGAAGGATGGAAAGGCGTTGTTTTACATACATCAAGCCATGCATGAGAGCATACTTCCAAGAGTTGCAACAGGAAATCAAGACAAGATAGCATGGGACACATTACAAACCTTTTATCAGGGTATGGACAAAGTAAAGATTACAAAACTGCAGATTCTTAGAAGAGATTTTGAAACCATGTGAACGAAAGATTCAAACACAATAGCTTCATTCTACACCCACATCATTGGACTAATAAAACATATTAAGTCTCATGGTGAAACCATAGAAGACAAAAAAATTGTTGAGAAGGTACTTAGGAGTCTTCCTTCTAAATTTGATACCCTTGTTGTGACTCTAGAAGAGAGAAAAGACTTGAGTCAGTTAAGTCTAGATGAACTGCAAGCTTCTCTCTCCAGTCATGAGAACGTAATGAATAGGTCAAATATGTCATTCGAGAATGCATTTTATGTGCACTCATCTATAATCCGTGGAAGAGGAAGGGGGAGAACTAACTCTAGAGGCAGAGGAAGAAGTTCTGATAGAAGTGGATGCAGTAGCAATCCTAGAAATACTAGTGGAATAGGTCAAAACCCAAGTACCAACTAGTCAAGTTGTCAAAGAACTGACAAATCAAAGATTCAATGCCATTACTATAAAAATTATGGACAGAAAGAGACAATATAATCAGTACAAGCAAAGTCAAGATCAGCCACACAACAAAAATAACCAAACTCGCCCTATGTTTAGGGCACACTCTGTAGAAATGCCTATAGTGTCACTAGTTGAATGCAATATTTCTCAAGCAAGTCCATGTGACATATGGTACTTAGATTTAGGTTGCAATAACCACATGATAGGAAACATATAACTGTTTTCTAGTTTGGATGAGTCAGTCCAAACCAAGGTTACACTTGGAACAAATATACAAGTCACTGTCTTAGGAAAAGGAAATATAAACATTTTAACCACACAAAGAGTGTTGGATCATGTTGTCATTGATGCCAATGGTTTGATTGATTGATTTCAAGTGATTGATTAATGTCAAAGGATTGATTGACTGATGATTGGTGTAATATAATATGTATTGTCCTTGATGAGAATGCATAGATGAAGATGGATCAATGAGTTGTCATTGATACATGATGAAGATGGATCGATGTGGTTTCATTGGTATATGATGCATTGTTGGGAAAATGTATAGATGACTCATTATTGTCTTATCATGATTGATAAGGTGCACAAATGGATGAACTCCAAAGTGG
>JASDQU010100014.1:341387-355762 GCA_032191745.1 Picea mariana
AACAAAAGATAATAAAGAAGAAGAAGAGTTGGATTATGTAGCCCCACACTGGGGTGAACCACATGTATCCTGTTTTATGGTTGCTTGTGTTATTGATGTAATTTATGCTTAGTGCTGTAATATTTATGTTAGATGCATCTGATATAGTATCTTAGTGCTTAGTGATGTGAATGAATGCTATATCTAATCTATTTCTATGTGCTAAGTGCTTGGATGTGTTATATCTTGTTGAATACTGCGTTGTTCTATTCTAACCTGCGATGCGATGTGAATAAGGGTAAAAGCTAATGATTGTTAACTTCTAAGTGCCCTGTTAAGTATTATAATCACAGATCTGTGTCCCAGCTAGGTTGTAGACACTTGATTCCTACAACCACCCTTGTCTCTACCTCGGGTGAGACTTCATTTGCTTCGCAGGTGTTTCCAAAAGGGTCGGTAGTTAGGGTTTTGTTGGTGCATTGTTGAAGCGTTGAACCTTGGGTTTGCCCTTGTGACAAAAAATGGTTCCGTTGCGGGACCTGGAACTATGATTGCTGGGAACTGAAGAAAAGAACGCTCCGTGCCTAGATTTGTTGCTATGGTGTGCAATATTCTACTTGACTACGAAGCTCTGTGCTAAGAAGGGAATCAGATCTGAAGAAAAGAGGTAAGATCTTAAAGCTTTGTGCTCTGATAAAGGTAAGATAAGTGGAAATTTTTATTTCGAAAGAATGGATCTAGGTATGCTTGATAGATTTTGTCCTAGTCTGAAAACTAGGGCACAACTAGAAGAAAGAAGATTTGATATGAGTAGATCTGATTGAAATAGTGAATGATATGTTATTCCTATGCATAGAAAGGATTTTTGGACTAACAAATGGATGTAGGATCCTAGAAAGAATTTTTTGTAGGTTCATCACTGTGATCCCAGTGCACAGTACATGAAAGGTTGGGAATTGTCTAAAAGAAAGAGAGGATTAACTCTTTGTTATAGTTGTAGAAAACTGGGACATCTTGCTAAGGAATGCCCTGGTAGACGTCCTAGTTGTCTTTGTTGTAAAGCTATGGATCATGAGGCTTTGGATTTCCCTAGAATGATTGCTAAAGTTGAAAGTATGAATATGAGACAAGAGAACCATGAGAAAGGCCAATAAACTAAGAATATGCTAGACCACCAGAAAGAATCAAAGACTATATTATTGCAGATGAAAGAAACATTGAATGATCACAGAGACATCGGTTTATCAGAGATATTAAAAGAAAAAGAGTGCATAGAAACAAGAATAGGAGACTTCGACATAGATTGTGTATTGGATGCAGAAACACAGATTAATATCATGACAGAATAGGATTGTTTAAAGGAAAGATGATAACCCTATGTGGAAGACTTGCCCATGTACCTATGGTTTCTCATGGAGCATTAACTAAAGACGAATTCGAGGTCATTAAGTTTGTTGAGAACAACACCCCCTTTGCACTTTTGCTAGGAAAAACTTGGATGGAGAAAGATCAGATCCAAAGGAAAGAAGAAGAGGAAGCGCTAGAACAGAAAAATCAAGAATTAAGATATTTCATGGATAGGAGAATAACACACTTAATAGAAGAACAAGAGGACAAGTCAAAGCAACCGAGGAATAGAGACTTAGATGTCAAAATTGAGAAAACACAGGAAATCTTGAAATACTCGTCCATGTAGCAGAAATGAGCACCTACCCCTGAAATAATAAGAGAAGAGGTATTCCGCTCAGAACCTTTGAAATACCCTCAACAGTGCGAAGTTACTATGCTAAGACAAAATAAGAACAAGAATGGAAAGAGGAACCTAGTGACTCAAATCACAGGAAAGAAGGAAAGAAATCTTAGCAAGAAGAAAACAAAGTTAGAAAAATTGCAAGAAGTTCCAGAGAAGACTTCGCAGAAGGAAGGCTTGCAGAATTTGAACTCCGCTGGAATAGCAGAACAATGGAGATTGACACTTCACCACGATGAAGCAATGTGACTATTGGAGGCATCCCGACCATTAGCACGATGCTCCAGAATGGCTAGAATTGCAGTTATTGCCAGAGTCATCGCCATTGGACCGTTGAGACCACGCCATAACGGATGGAATTGCATTCATTGAGGCATTCCTACCCATTGGAGGAGCCCATTATGATGTTATCTATTTAACCTGTCGAATGTCTTACCGGGAACACTTTTGCCAATAGTGATTATTTGAGCCCACAAAGAGCTGACTATTATCGTGCCGTGCTTATTGAGACCTCGACACCCGTTTTGTTACATTGAGTGTTTATTTACTGACCTGAGATATCTGATCTCGAGTGTGTATGTCAGGTGACTTTAGCACAGTAGAGAAATCCATCGAAGAGATCCTCATAGACCTCATGGCTGAGAAGGTCATGTCCGCAGGAGCACAAGCTTCATCAAGGAGAGGAGTGCAAGCATCCCCATCGACTGCACGTCGATTTGGGCCCTCTAGAACTACGATAGAGAAACGAAGCAAGAATTGCGACGACTTGGCAAACGCGAAGCTCATCCCATCAATCCTGCCTGACTAGATCGAGCCTCTGGCTGGCACGGTTAGTCATGACAATGTCCCAAGGCACTTCGACTACACATTGGTCACTGCGTACCTCCTGAAGGGGATACATGTAGTTGGACCACAATTGGGACATATTATGACATTGAATATCAATGAATTCAACTTGGGATATTGCAAGAACTCCTTAAGAACTGGGAATAAGTCAAAGATAATCCCCCAGCCGTGGACTATGGACATCGCAAGATCAACCATCCTTAATGTGATGAAGATACCACACTTCATAAGGCATCAGGAGGTTAACGTGTGTGTTAAAATCCTGTTGTCTTTCTTCCATGGTGGTTACCTATGATTGGATAGGCACATCACTTTCGATCTGGCACTAATCGACCGGATCACCGGGTTGATCATGCAAGGACTAGACCCACAGGATTTTTACCCAGGGAAGGCTGCAGATCACGCCCTGGCGCAACAAATCAAAGACACCTATGGCGATGTAGAGAAGGGGAAGTGGGGCTACAGGGTAGCCTCCATCCAGAATGGCGTAGTGTGCCTAGATTTCTAGTTGATCACTGGTAAGATCATCAGGAAGAACATACCAACACAGGTCACGGGGTTTGTCGTTGACCTCACAGGAAAATGTGTTGAAGGGCTGCAAATGAAATGGGAGAGCTACCTCGTCAACTAGTTAGAGAAAGACTTCCACAAAGCTCAAGATTAGGGCTACGAGTTCCATTTCAGTTGGCTGCTGATTCTCATTGCCTTCATTGCTTGGGAGATGTCGGAAGGAGCGACCTTCCCTGAAATTGAGCCGTCCGAACCACTAGCTGCGAAGTTCACTACGCTTTGGTATTCGAGTTACATGGCGAAGCAATGGAAGTCAAACACAGTGTTCCACACCTATTATCTACAACTGAAGAGGGCCATTGAATCCTTTCCTCGCATGACATCGAGCACCCTTCATAGTTTCAGGCCAATAACGAAGTTCCGAGCAGACAGGAACTTCATCTATATCACTACGTGCAGAGACGAACACAAAGAAGAGCTCCAATCCTATTACAAACTCACAGAGGAGGACATGGAAGAAATAACCAAGGAATGGCCTGCAAAGTTCCTTGTACCGGTCAACCAAGAAGAACTCTCCGACCCCGACCTCATCAGAATCCCTATGGTCACTTGAGAAGATTATGATGGACCAAGCAGCAGCAAGAAGAAAAAGAAGGAAGAGGTACATGAACTGAACAATGCATCAGAGGAGACTGCATCAGATTCACCTAAAGGGGGAGGAGGTGACAAAGTCGACAAAGAATAGGATGAATGCAAAGAATACAAGCATAAACAGGGCGAAGTAACACCGCTTAAAGATCCCCTGACAGAGACAGAGACATCCAAGAAAAGAAAGGTTTCTCCAAAGAAACCTTCAGCGCGGAAGAAGTCACGAGCCACTAATCCTCCATTTCAGATTGTACTCACGGTGGATGACATTGACCTCATCATTGTCGTTGTGTTATAGCAAGATTTGCCTCACCATTGCTATCTTTCATAGAGGGCCTTTTCCCCATTTCCCTATGCATACTTTCCATCCCTTTTTGATGAATCCAGAGATAAAAATATACATTTTTCCACATATACGCTCCCTATTTGTTATACAAGATGCGTATATGCTTGCTGCTCCACTACAGCTTGCGTATATCGAGATTTGTGCCAGAAAATACAAAATATGGTCAGGTTTCCATGTCACAACAACAGATCTCTGATCCTTGGCCTTCCATATACTGGAAACGTTTCGAATCAACCCTTCAGTTGCATTCTGAAGGCTATAAGAGCACAATTTCGAGCTATGGAAAAGAGGAGAAAGCATTCAACTTTGAGAGAAAAGTTACTCTGGAGAAATTAATTCATATTGGGTCTGCATTCCTTTGTCCCTCAAGTATGAACACAGTGTTCAACCCCCAAGATATTTCCCTATTGTTGAGAGGACCTCATTGCCTCTTTCCTATGAGCTTGCCTTTGGTGGAGGATTGAAGTGGTGGAGACCCAATTGGAAGGAACTTGGTTTCTTAGTTTTGAACCATGCCGACACGGAAGTCTGTAATGTTATCACTTCTGTTGATCAATTATCAATAGAAATACTCCTTTCCCATCCTATTGGTATCTTGCAAATATATGATTATTATCCATGGGCATGTTTGTAATGTTTATTAATGGATTTATGCTATCTGATGTGCTAACCCCTTTTATATCATCACTATGTACTTGTTCTGCTTGTTTGTTGAGAACTTCTTGCAGGTATAAATCTTTGGGTCAAAGTGCTCAACGGTGGAACATCATCAAAAACGTTGGATCGAGGTAGGCCTCTTTCTTATGTTTCACATTAGTTTATATTGCATATGTTGGAATTGAGTTGATTTCTATAGTCATACCTGTCTGTTGTGGTTTACCCTTATAACACGCTGTCTTAGATACCTCAGAGAACATTTTACAGTGAAGCGATGACAAATAGGAGACAATGTTCGACATGATCGAAGCAGAGCTCAAAGGGATACAACATGCTCTCTATTCGAGCCGCGCATTGTCTACTGTGCCACTTCCATAAGAAGGAATAGAGTTGGGAGATGAGCCTTCCCAACTACGCAGAATAGTAGATGCAACAGAAGCTCACCTTCGTCGTCCAGGAGGAAAAAGAGTAGGCCACAGAGGCATTGAAGCAAGCAAAAGAGGAAGTTATAGAGAAACGTCGGGTTGCGCAACAAGAAAAAGATGACCTCCAGGTGAAGTTTGCATATGATAGAGCACAGATTCAGAAGGAGAAAGAACAACTGCTTGCGGAGCAGATGGGAGTTAAAGAAGAAGTCACCCGAGCACTTCGCTCTGTGACGGGCTTAGAACAGATGGAAGAAGAAACAACTGAGAACTATGTGAGGAAGCTTGCTGAAGCCATTCAACAGCTTCAAGCGAGAATCACAAAAGTAGAATTGCAAGTAGTGCCAAGCACTCCGTAGGAAGTGCGGGATCAGAGGGAAGAAACTGCCTGGAGTGCAGTCAAGAGAATGAAAGCATTGGCCTTAGAATGCAAGCAATTCAACATTCGAAGTGCACAGACCTATGAGCGCCTTGTAGAGGACCCAGAGCTAAGGACATTGGAGTCACAACTTCAAGAGGAAAAGAAACAAGCAGCGACAGTGAAAACACAGTTGAAGCCACTGTCATCGATCGAGAGGATGAAAAGGTCCCAGGAACAATGCACGGTTCAACAACAAGTCCATGCCATCCAGATTAAAGTCATGGAAGTGACCTAGAGGCTCCAACAAGTGCAAGATGAAGCTTGCACACTTTTTGAGGAGATTGAAGGATAAGGTGCAAAACTAGAACAAGTAGTCACCTCGGTGGAATAATGCTTGGAAGGACCGATCACAAAGAAATTCATCCAAGAGTTCGCCAAGCAGAAGGCTCTGGCGAAGCAGCAGGTCGAGGCAGCTCGAGCTAAGCTAAAGGCCTTCGAAGCAGAGTTACCTAGATCAGAGTGACTCGGGATGAGTCACAAGTGAGTGTTGGGGCCCTGTTGGCCCTTGACCAAGTTTTGGAGAACCTTGGTCATGTTTGACCATTTTTGGGACTTCGACAGGATGGTCGAAGACAGAGCGAAAGGAGAAGTGGAGATCACGGGATCTCGCCACCTTTTGCGGGATTTTTGGGTTTAGGGTTTATGTAACGGGTATGGGATGTCGGCCCATGGGTTTTACCCATGTGTAGGCCCCATTTGTAATGTATAAATATATATCTAGGCGATGTAAGAAGAGGTCAATGTGTTAAGTGCAAATAGTTGTGGATGCTTTGTGTATGTTGTGTGTTGAGAACTTGCAGAGCTAAGTGCAAGTGATTGTAAGAAGCTTGTGTGTAGAATGTAAGAAGGCTTTGTGCTGGAACCTAACTCGGAGAGGGAGGATCTGGTGAGGTGCGTGCAGATCTCATGTCCTATGCGGAGTTCTGTGGCTCTGTGCATGTACGAAGATTGAAAAAAGACAATAAAGAAGAAGAAGAGTTGGTGGGTGTAGCCCCACACTGGGGTGAACCACGTGTATCGTGTGTTATGGTTGCTTGTGTTATTGATGTAATTTATGCTTAGTGTTGTAATATTTATGTTACATGCATCTGATATAGTATCTTAGTGCTTAGTGATGTGAATGAATGCTAGATCTGATCTATTTCTATGTGTTAAGTACTTGGATGTGTTAGATCTTGTTGAATATTGCGTTGTTCTGTTCTAACCTGTGATGTGAATAAGGGTAAAAACTAATGAGTGTTAACTGCTACGTGACCTGTTAAGTATTATAATCACATATCTGTGTCCCAGATAGGTTGTAAACACTTGAGTCCTACAACCACCCCTGCCTCTACCTCGAGTGAGACTTCATCTGCTTTGCAGGTGTTGTCGAAAGGGCCGATAGTTAGGGTTTTGTTGGTGCACTGTTGAAGTGTTGAACCCTGGGTCTGCCCCTGTGAGAACAAGGCACACTAAGGTCGATACATTGATAGATAGTGGATCTCAATCTAACTTAATTTCAGAGGAATTGGTTAAGCAATTGGGATAAAAAACACAGATACATCATAAGCCTTACACACTTAAATGGATAAGAAACAATCATCAAATGCACATAACCAAATAGTGCACATTAAAATTTGCAATTTCATCTAAGTATGTGGATGAGGTAACATGTGATGTAGTGCCACTAAGTGAATGTGGAATGGTCTTAGGAAGTCCGTACTTGTATGATCGTCAAGCAATCTTTTACAGGGCAAAGAATCAATATCACTTAATCAAAGCAGGTCAAGAATATGTGGTTCATGCTCATCATGTAAAGGCAACTAAAAATCTTCAAACTATGGAACAATTAAGAAAGGCATCTAAAACAAGCAACACACCTATAATTTTTTGAAATCAAGTAATCGATCTTAAGCAAGAACAAGAGATGATTGTAGAATGGAAAATCAATCACAATTTGCTTCAAGATAAGCTAATGTCGTGCAAGTATTATAAACATATAATCTCGTTTGCAGTCATATTTTTGATGCTATCAATAGTAATCTTGTCTACATGGATGATAGTGGCTTCAGTAAGATGTGACAGGGTTCAAATGGCTAACAATATGCTGTCAGTTATCATGATTGTTTTATAGTTGATCTTGATGAGACAGGTGCACATGACAGAGTTCAAAGACATGGAACAAGCTGGGTGGCCTATCCTAAGCTTGATGACTGGTCAATAACCTTTTGGGGACCAAAAGGTCCTTAGTGGGGAGGTGATTTTGATTTGGATCCAGGAGCTTGATGGGGCTTAGAAAGGCCTAAAAATCGAAGTTCTCAGAATGTCTTCAAAATGAACGTGTGCATAGACCTCGTCGATATGAAACCAACACAACTTGAATGGGCTCAAACATACATTTTATGCTCCAGATATGGTGATCTGTTCATTTTTCCAAACAAGCAAAAAACATGATGGTTGTACAGTCCATACAGTGCCACGTGGCAGCTAACTGTACAGGTCGTACGATCATTCAACTGATGTGGTAGGCACAATTGGCGATGACGTGGTAGGGTCCATAGAACTGACATGGCAGCCTGACTGGGCATACAGACTGATGATGTGGCAACTACAGGTGGACCAATCTGGGGGTGACACGTGTCACCACTGCAAGGGTGACATGTGGCACGCCCGTACATATGATGTAGCAGGTTTGACACGTGGCAGGTGTGATGACGTGGTTGGTTGCTGACTAGGCATGATTATTGACAAATAAGTGGATGAAGTGTTGTTTGACACGTGGCATGTATTCGAAAAATGGCGTGGTGCCACGTGGCCTAGACATGGGATGCCACATGGCACCCATGGATTGGCTCGTTTGGTTGGCAAAATTGTGGCAGACCACCGGATTCAAACCATAGACCTCCCTGGGTGCCAAAGCTCTCGCGTAGGTTGGGCTACCAGTCCACCTACTAGGTGAAACTTAACCATATTTCTCACCACTTGTATTTAAAGTTGCATATGGATTGAATTGGGCGTGGAAAGGGCAGGGGCTTGGCCCCAACCCTTGGTTTAAACTCTCCACACGACCCTCACTCCAACAATCTGGGTGTTATACTCTCCATGATAAGGACTTGACGCAAGCCTACGGAATAACACCCTCCACCATGGGACTCGAGGCTATGACCAATGACCAGGCGCGCCAATCGGGTCCTGGTCCTATTATGATTCCACCTTTGTGCCATGCGACCAGTGATTGCGGAAAAGGGGCCAGCGCGCAACCCCTAGGGGGATGGCGCTTGGCCATATTAAACCATACGACCCTATATAAAGTGAGCGTGCCCAATCCAGAGGGGATTATCCCATTATATTTGGAAAAAGTGTTTTTTCAACTATATTATAATGATTTTTAATGGATTTTAGGCCTATTTTTGGAGATTTTTGGCCAATATTGGGGGATATTGGGCCCTTTCTTAAGCCAGATATTGGGGGGAAGTTGGGAGATGGTTACGAAATTTAGATCTATATAAATCAGGCCTTCTTGAGGCCATGGGAGGATATTTAGAGCAGGTTTATGATGAATATTTTCCAAGCCAAAGCCATTTTTATGTAGGGAATTTGTTGAGGAGCGCACCTTTGCGGGCCATTTCTGGGAGTTTCGGGCATCCGATTTCAGTGCCGTTTCTTCTGTTGGGTTCTAGAGATCTATTAGAAAAAGACCGGATCAGTTTTGTAACCTTTTGTCACTACCGTGATGTACTTTTGAAGCTTTGAATAGAAATAAGAAAGCCTCACCCACTTAGACAAAGGCCTGGAGACGTAGGCAAGATTGCCGAACTCCGTTATCACATTGGTGCTATGGTTTGCTGTTGTTTCTTGATTTATTTAAGATCTATATATGTGCATATGGCTGTGATGTTTCTTCTATAATTCTTCCTCTTTCTTTCAACTTCCTAATTGGTTAATAAACACATGCATAATAACTCAACCATAGTCGTGTAAAATATCTTTTTGGATCACCGAACATGGAAGACCCAGATCCAGACTGAAGTAAGAAGTTCTACATATTGGTGGTTACATGATAGAAACCATCACTAGTAAGGGGGGGTCTCTAAGGAACTGTTTAGCAGAGAAATGAATCCCTGGTGTATAGGAAATCCAGTTGAGAAACCACCTGATAAACCTGTAGAGTTCTTGAGCTTAGTGGGAAGGGGGTAAATTATGTTGTGTCAAAGGAGGAAGGAGAGTAACCTTCCTAGATCATTTAATCTTGGAAACCCAGCTGAATCATTCCCATGGTGGTATCATGGCTTGGCTCGGGGGTGGCGTACTGTAGGGAGGTACTCTACAATATCACCTAAGGTTGGGTGGAAATGTGTCCTCTCTCAGTCAGTTGGTGTTGGCTATTTCCCTATCAGACAAGTGTTTATCTTGTGCTGTTTAAATGTGCATGAAAAATGTGTACTTTCATTTTTTAATGAATGAGGAATATAAATGTCGGTGATAAATTGGAACTTTTGAGTAAATGGAGTTGCTTGTGGTAGATAAGCTTAACTTGTTAAAATATGAAAATGAATATGTAAGGGCGGGTCGTATGCCTATGGACCTTAGAAATTTAGAGGAAAGTTTGCAAGACATGGAAAAAAATATCATTTAACCCATGTGGAAGTGTTAGGTTATGTGTAGAGATCCCTGCGAGGAGAGAAGAACCCATAGTTCTAAGGAACCTGTGGTTATTATGTGGAAAGTTTGTAAGATATGTAACATCTCCCTTTTTCCTCATAAAACTGAGAGGTCTTTGAAGGTATAGAATCACTTTCTGACCCTCAGTTATTTGGTAAAATCCTTGAAGAAATTATCGAATGGTTAAGTCCAAAATCGAACTGTTTTCTTGTAGAAATCTTGAGTTTTGAGTAGGGATGAATCACAATCGTTGATTCGGCGCAGAGACTAGGTCCTAGTCGTTCACTGAAGGCTGTGATCATTGAAGTCCAATGGCATAGTTAGCCTTGGGTGCCCGGAGCTGAGACACTCTGATGGGGAGGACTCCGAGAAGCAATCTAGACCATAAATCGGAGGGTGGTTCTGATGAAACCACATCCGTTGATCCATCAGGAGTCCCATATAGTTGAGCAAGAAGAGGGAAAAATGGGTGGGACATTAAGCTTCGTGTAATTTAAAGGAACTCACAAAATCATAGCCATTGATTGCCCGCTAGATCTGTTGAAGTAGGATGTCGTCAGACTGAGGGTATGGGAGGGAGTGGGGAAGTCAAGAGTGGAAGCACTTTGATGGGAAGAGTCCGATGATGAAGAAGGGATCTGAGTAGATTGAATCTGTGGATTTGAAAAGCTCGAGGGGACGATAACATGACAATGAGGCTAGGATATGTGGTTAGAAATCCCTAAGCGACAATTAGGTAGGTGCCACATCGATGCTATGTCAGTACCATACTGTATGGCATGAATGCCAAGGTGCCATGTGTTATTGAGGTGGATTTGACCGTAAGAGCCCGAGGAGCTTTGGTAGGCTATATATTTTTATCTGGAGATCATTTTTGAGCATGGTTACAATCATTAGAAATATCTTGGCGAGTTGAATCCATCTATTGGTTTAAATTAAAAACAATACATGTTTGACAGAAAAAGAATTTTGACACCCCATCAGCCTAAGTGAGAATAAGGGGGCCAGGTGTGTTACAATATCAATTAAGCAAATAATTATGGTGTGCAACCACTTACCAAAAAAAGAGAGGAATGATCTTCACAACCCCTCAAAATGGAAAATGGAGACTTCTCTTAAGAGATAAGGTGAAAACTTGGATAATAACCTCTAAAATACAATAAATTGGCAAAATAAATAATCTGCCAAAGGGCCTCCAAAACACACAATCTCCTTCACATGCAAAGTCAAGGGGGAATTCATAGGCATGCAAAGCCAAGGGGGGCATTCATAGGCATGCAAAGCCAAGGGAGTGTTCGGATCATAACATCACAAGAGTGGATTTTATGTCATCTAATTTGTTAATTTGAAACTGTTTTGCTGGATATGTGACCCTAGTGGGAGAATTCCCCCTAAATTGATAACTTAAAGGTATTAAAAAATAAATACAAAGGAATCAAAACATCTAATCATAGTCACTAACAAATCCATCTATTTATTCCCATTGAAAACAACCACATTAGTCATTAAGTATAGAAAGAAAGCATCAACCATGGAGGCCTTTAAAGGTCTTAGACCTTTAAGAAACACGATACAAACTTCTTTACAGTATTCAACAAGTACTTAATGTTTTTATAAAAAACCAGTAAAATAAGGTCAACATGATATCCAATGTAGACCTATGTTTTGGACCTTCTCCACCTAAAATTATCCATGGTTTGGTGGAAAGCAACTGCTGCTGACAATTAAATGATTTTCTAATTTTAGGTTCAAACTGCTGCTAAATTTGATTTGAACTTTTTCCCTTTAAAATTAAGAAACATTTGCAATGCAATTCTTGAATCAATATCTTAATGTTCTTTTGCATGCTAGAATCCACAACCCATAAAATATTTTTCCTCTAAAACTAAGCAGTATTTGCATTACAAACCCCCAATCAATATCTCAATGTTCTTTTGCATGCTGGAATCGACAATGAATAATTTTTTTCCCTTAAGATTCAACAACATTTGCAATGTAATTTCCAAATCAATATATTAATGTTCTTTTGCACCCTAGAATCCACAACCAATGGAATCTTATAATTTTTCAAATGATTCTTGAAATATATTCGAAAATGCAGTCTAGTCATATTTCCTCCCGACTACATTGAGAAACTATGTTGTCACACCTTACTTGACAACATATATCATATTTGTTGGATGACATAGCCATTAAATCAAGGTCCTTGAATCAAGATATCAATGAACATCAACTTTGTTGTTTGTACTATGTGACTAATTGTTTAGATTGTTCGGGTGGAGACATATAGCTTTAATAATTTTAAAAATATTTTTAATAAACTTAAAACTAAAATAAAACTATACTTATTTCAATTTTTTTAATATATATATATATTTTTTATGATTTATGTGCATTTACACACTCATCTTATCTTAATTGTAAATATCTTACCTTGAATTGTAGGAGAGACGAGAGAATATCCTATATGTTTATTGACAAGGTAACTTGAAGAAAGCCAGAACCAATCAAAGCCAGATATCTTGTTTAGATCCTCCATTTACAAGTCTATATGATGTAGTTAGAGCAAGGTCATGCCATCTTGAAAAAATGTAGCATGGTATAGATCCATCAAAATCATCATCCCAACTGGATACTGTTTACCTCAAAAGGCACAACCGACTTCATTAAGGTAAGGAGAATAAGGTGAAGGAGAAAGCCTACCTATGGTCACCAAAGCCGAGCCAAAGACACCTTTACACAGAGAAGAGCCCCTAGCCCAGCCTAATTCTAGACCATCCATTGTTTTCCATCTAGGGAAGAACACACAACTATAGAATAAAATTTAGCACTATGAGACAAGCTTGTTTCAAAAAAATGCAATATTGGGTCGCATTGATAAAAAAATGGAAGGAGAAAAAAGACTTATACAGATAGGGAACTATATAACTGCAATGTTTTTAAACCTTTCTATAAAGGATATGAATCAAGGTACAAGACAATAACCTTACTTCCCATACCCATCTCTCTACATATATCAATAGATAGAAAGAGTCCTTGGCTATAATGCACACACCACCTAGGACATGGAGGAAAGAAATAAATAAGGAATGCTTTTTGCTATGAAGGCAGAAGTGCCATAAAATGCAGGAGGAGAAGGGAAAAACTATAATTTGGGGTTGTTGGTGAGAATTCCATTCATCTAGTGCATTTCATTCTAGTCATTTCCCTTTTTTGTGCCATATTCCTCAACGTTCAAAGGTGTAACTAGGGCTAGCAATATTTCTCCTAGGGATCAACAATGGATAAGTGTTCATTCCTCCATTGCTGGTATTTTGCAACCCTACCAACCAACGTCATCATTGGGGCAGTTTAAGCCTCTCCGTTCAAACCGCCGTCTCTGCAGTAGGAAGGGAAGGATTAACCTTCTTCAATTTTCATTTCCTAGGTGCTTTCTTCCTTCAGTCGTTTCTCTACTTCTTGTTGCTAGTCGCATGCTCGCAAAGTATATTCCTATTTCAGGGTAGAGAAGAGACGATGGGAAAGATATATATGAGAGAGAGAATACACTATATTCCTACCCGCATATGCCTTATTCTATATTCCTACCCACATATTCTTTGGTAGAAGCCCCGATCATTCCTCTGTTTCCATCATCAGGTTGTGAATGTGCATGTCGTTTTTCGTCCAAGTATTCCAAATAATTTGCAGGACAAACACACATATTATGTAAGATTTAGGTTTTTGTAACTTAGACCCAGCGCAGGTAGTGTGGTGTTGAAACTAGATGCATGGTAAAGATAAAAATAGATAGTGTTGGTTCGTGTTCTCCGAGCTTGAGCGTTTGGGACATGCCATACATTCGTATCAGGCATTCATTTTCATCTCGCTTTGCTTGGGTGAGGTAGGAAAAGTAGGGCAGAGAGACACTTTCCCATTGATGTGGCATGCGATGCAACATTTAAACAAATGTATCCATTGTTGCATGGCATGCTACAATTTTCATACATGATATAAGATTAGTATTTTTCCATTGGTTGTGCTATGTTACATGGAAGGTGGCCAACAACACGTGCAATATTGTGGCAGATATGAAATTCCACGTAATAGTTAAGATGGGTTGGCTTAAGGACTAATTAATAAATTTGTGTACATGGGAGGTGGCCAACAACA
>JASDQU010100015.1:891-13571 GCA_032191745.1 Picea mariana
GATTTCACATATCGCGATATCAGGATTCCTGATGTCAATAATCTTTGACATGTCCAACTCTCGATCCCCAAAACTCCGACAAGGACTGGAATCAACGGTCCAGATTTGATCTTGATTCAACGGCTGCGATTTAAGTCATGATTTTGCATATCGCAAAATCGGGATTCCTATTGCATTGTTTCTTTGACATTTCCAACACGTGATCCTCGAAACTCCGACATGGTGTAAGTTTGCTGACGTCACATGTGTTAAATAACTGCCACGTGTCACCCTGATTCGTGACTTACATGTGCTTGGCATGTTGAATCAGTCTGACACTTGTTATTACCTGGTTGTGCCACGTGTTCCTAGCTGACGCGGTTTGCTGACGTGAGTCGGATCGACGGTCTAGACCACATCTTCATCTGATGGTTCAGATTCAGTCGGGATTTTGCATATCGCGAAATCGGGATTTCTGTGGATGATATTACTTGTCATCTCCAACTCTCGATCCCCGAAACTTTGACAGGGAGTCGGGTCAATGGTCCACATAACCCCCTGAGATGGACGGTCCTCCTGCTTTCGGGATTTGTGAGCCCTCTACTCCTTGCACTTTTAAAGATCGTGCAGGTTTTCCTCGATCCAACGATGGTCGGACCCTGGGCTCAGATCTGACGCCTGAGATCTATCCTCCTCTTCAGCGCGTTCTTCTTGTCTTTATTCATATCTGACGGCCCTCATGCTGTCGGGATTTGTGAGCCCTCTACTCCTTGCACTTTTAAAGATCGTGCAGGTTCTCCTCGATCCAACGGTGGTCGGACCCTGCGCTCGGATCTAACGCCCAAGATCTATACTCCATATCTGCGCGCTCCTCTTGTCTACATTGAGATCTAACGGTCATCGGGAATTCGGGATGGGATCCAATGATCACCGATGCTTCTCCTCCAAGCTTACACATCCTTGTTACTTGGAAGAATTTCTATGTGTCAAAGGCCTCAACCTTTGATCCGCCTGTGATCCTAAGTATGCTATCTCCCTTGAGCTTTAGTCATGAGTTAACCTCATCCCTGGTGCACACCTACGCACTGCATTCGACTCTGCGCTAATTCCTCCTAAGCTTACGTTGTTCCTGTTTTTCCATCGATGCACACTCTGATCCTGCTATCTTCACTGTTGTACTTGCCATCAATGACAAGCATACACTGCCTGTAAAACATACCAAACATCCTCTGCACTATCTCTTCTGATCTTATCGAGGTTGCTCTGCAGCTTCTTCTCAAAATACTTTTGGTGCCCATCTGTTACATTCTTCCTGTATTCATGCCATCTTCATTGCTGTAATTGCCATCAATGACAAGCATATGCTACCTGTTAAACATTTCCAACAAGATATCTCTTCCATACTAAGCTGTAGAGTGTCTATTGGTGCAATTAAAAGGTAAGCATAGAATGAAAGAAGTTAAACTATTGTATAAGAAAAGTAACCAAACTCAAAATCCATGGAAGAAATAACCAAATTCATATTGAGTTCTTAGAAAAAGAGTGAAAGAAATACTTGCAAGAAGTAACAACTTGTTGCCCAAATTTGACAGTTTGAGTTTTCCTCACAAGAATATTCACCACTACAAACATTGCCAACATTGGAATGGATGTTGATGGGGAAGGAAACAGATATTGATGGAAGAAAGAAATGTATGATTGGTGGAGAAGATTGTATGGAAGATGGTATTGTGCAGTCATCCAAGTCTGCAGGATGCATCAACAATCTAGTCTTAGAATCCAAGTACGTTGCATCTATATTGTTGGTCTCCTTATGTATATGAAGTCGTTGCAGGGTGATTGGGAGATCAATCAGTAAGATCTTGTTGTATTAAACCCTCTATAGAAGATTGATCTATAGAGATTTAGAACAGAGGAAGAGGTGTAGTAGTAAAGGCAACCAATCTTCATTTCAATTATAAAAATTCCATAAAGATTTTGAATGGTGTATCATTCACGGCTGATCCAAATTTTGGAAAGCAATAATCAAAAGGGAGTTGTTACCCCTCAAAATGCAAAGGCATTTTGAGGAATCATTTCCAACAGTTTGGTGATGAGGATGCAGTGTTTAGAGGAGTTATTTGTGTCTTATGAAACCCTATTCAGGGGGTTTCCAATTGCTACTTTGAAGTGGACACGAAACCAGATTTGAAATCCTCTCACCTGTTGTTCTTATGTCTCACCTGTTGTTCTTAGGAGCTGTTGATTGAAGGAAAATACGTTGATTTTGCAGCGGTAAAAGAGCCTAAGTGTTAGGCAGCTGTCTCATGCAGATTCTGAAGACAAAAATCTGGTACAATCATAGGAGTGTGGTAGCATTAGATTTGGGAGTAAAATCATCTAAAAAATGGAAGGAAAAAAGGTTAGTCATATGTTCTAGAGAAAGCCAGCGGTATCAGCATAGACGACATTAATGGGAAGAATCCTTGGAGTCTTAAGAATTGCCTTCAAATCTAGCTAATAGACGACACTGACGGGAAGAATCCTTGGAGTCTTAACAATTGCCTTCAAATCTAGCTAATGGAGTTACACAAAGAAAATTTTAGGAGCTAAATTTTGCCCATGAGTTAATTTTTGATGTTCTTTAAAAAAAAAGATTGGCCAATTTCCATTTTTTCTTAAAATGATTTTCCCAAATTATATAAATTATATAGGATAAAATTATGTTACTCTATAAATCACCAAAAATTTCTAAAAACTATATAAAATCCTTAGAAATTTCAATTTTTTTAGAAAAATATCTCCAATAATTTTATAGTTGACATTTTAAGTGTAACATCTCCAATTTTAATCCTCGTCAATTATAATGTAATTGTGCAAATGCGATTTGGGCCGAAGACCCTGTACTGATTAATATGGCCAAGGGACAAGCTATGTAAATTGTACATTGTAATTATTAATAAAAGTAAATCATGTTAGAATTCGGAGTGCACCTAGACCGGTGCACATGCACCTCAGGTCTGGTCTATGTTCTCAATAGAATACACAAATTAACACAATTTGAACTATAAACATAAACACACTAAGCTGCCTAACACCTTAGCACAACAGAAGATAAAACTAACAATTAGATCACACATGGGAATTTAATGCCCAAAAACCTTGTCCATAAAACTAGAACAAAGGGCTCCCATACTAGGGATAATGGCCCAATTCTCATACAAAAGAAAATGTCAAGACACTTACAAAACTTTCCTCGGTTTCTGTGTCCAACAAATGCTCTCAATGGATGACCTTGTTGACTATTTAGGCTGTCATATCAGCCCTAAACCTATCCGCAAGGCTGTCACAAAGATGTCCTATCCTTGTTGTTGCTCCAGTGTTGTCCAACCCTCAAGCAACCCTAAACTTGCTGTACAAAAGCTACTTCAAATGACTGTTGTAACACACCTGTTACATCCCTCAATCTTTTCTAATCCAGGCCTCTACAATTGTTGTTACATACCTGTAACAATTCCTTGTCTGCCCATAATTGCCTAGTACACTGTTGTTTTCCTTCTCTTTGACTGTTGGCTTCCACATAGACCTATGGCTACTTACTTCCAGCAACCTAAGCCTCCAGGACACCTTGTAATGTTCCCAAGTAGATTTGCGAGGAACATAAATGAATTTTTACTTGTTTCGTTGATGGTGAATTTGAAACCCTCAGTCAATGCTGCAATCATCTTATTCATAAAGTGTGTTCCTTGATCACTCAATAGAATGCACGGGAAGCCAAATCTTGTAACGAAGTTCTCAAATAAAAATCATGCAACAGTCTTCACACTGCAGTCTATGACTAGTGTTGCTTCTTCCCATATGGTCAAATACTCTATCATACCTAGCTATTGATCTCCTAGTTGATGGATTGATCGGTCCAACAAAGTCTATTGCCCATATTGTAGTGTAACATGTGGATTCAAGGGCATCTCATCCCTTCTGGATGGCTTTCCAACCCTTTGATAAACATCACATGCCTGACAATATTCCTTAGCATCCTTGCGAAGTATGGACCACCAGGGCCCTGCGCCCAAAATATTTTGCACTGTCACTTTACTTGCGTAATGTCCTCCTACAATACCTTTGTGCACTTTTGATAGTATCATTGGCCTTTCATGCTCTAAAACACATCGTCTTAATATCCCATCTGCACCCAACTTATATAAGTTCCCTGCAATTAGATGATAGTTCACTTAAACACTAACTGTTTCTTTTGTGCAACTTTCATTTCTAATGGGGCTAGTTATGTACTTAAAAAATGCACAATGTCTGCGAAGTAGTCATCCACCATTTGAAATGCAAATAAATGCACATCCGATAAACTATCATCTAGGTTCCTTGCATCCTCCCCTAATAGAATGCGCGATAAGTGATATGGTCCTGCATTCAATTTTCTTGGCTTAACGATGACTTCAAATTCGTACTCTTGGAACAATAACAACCATATGAAAATTCTCCCTCCAAACACTAGCTTGTTCACTAAGTGTCTTAATGCAGAATGGTCTATATACATCTTGAAATGAGAACCCAACAAATAGTGTCTAAACTTCTGTAGTGCATATACCATTGCCAATCCCTCTCGTTCTGTCGTAGTGTAGTTCTTTTCTATTGTTGACAACTTCCTGCTTGCAAATGCAATTGGATGGTCTATGTCTCCTTCTCCTGGCTGAGATAGTACTGCCCCTAAAGCTATGGATGACGCATCCACATGAACATGAAATTCCTTCCTCCAAACTGGAAATATCAAAATTGGCACAGTCACTAACTTCTTATTCAATATGTCTAACCCTTTATGGCAGTCTTCATTCCACTGAAATTTAGCTTCTTTCTTCAACAAATTCTCTATGGGTGTTGTAATCTGTGCATATCCCTTAATGAACTTCTTGTAGTATCTTGTATGGACCATGGTTTCTCTTAACTGTCTTACTGATATAGGTGGTTGTAAGTCCAAAATCATTGCAATCTTGGTAGTATCCAATAGTAAGTCCTGCTTACATACCACATGGCCCAACAAAATTTCAAAAGACACACAAAAAATACATTTCTTCAAGTTCAATGAAATTTGACATTGTCTACATCTATCCAACATTAATCTTAGTACTTCTATGTGTTTCTTCAAGAGACTAAACATAGTCAAGTGATCTAAATAAACTTCAATAAACTTATTAATAAAAATTTTAAAGGCTACGACAACTACTCTCGTGAAAATTGCAGGTGCATTCTTCAGCCCAAAAGGCATCACTATGTATTGGTAGCTTTCTCATTCTGTTGAAAAATTAGTCTTATATCTGTCTTCCTACACATTGTTTATCTGGTGATATCCTGAGAATCCATTTGTAAAAGAGTAGGCCTCCTTCCTCCTACATTCTCCAGTACTTCATCTGTAAACGGTGCTAGAAATGGATCATGCAGACATGCATCATTTAGCTTTCATAGGTCTACACAAATTTTGATTCCTCATGTTTTCTTATCTTGTACTACCATTGGACTTATCCTTTTTGATTCTACTACTGGTTCAATGATTCATGCTTCTAAAATTCGGTCGATTTCTACCTTTACCTTCTCTTTATACTTCAGATTTAGCTTGTAGGGTCTCTGTCTTACTGGCTTAGCATCAGGTTTCAAAGGGATCTTCATTTCTCCTAGCACACCAACTATCCCTTTCATTTATTAAAACGTGGTTGGGAATAGATCCTAATACTCACGCAGTAAGTCTGGAATTTTCTCCACATTTTCATCATTCCAGTAGTCTTCTATCTTTGCAAACTTCGTATTCTCTTTTGTCCCAATATTTACCTTACGTGTCCTTAGTGGTTGTGCATATACAACAGATTCAAGCTCTGGACCTTCTACTGTGTGTTTCTCCTCAGTTTTAGGTATTTGTATATTTCTTGAATCCTCCTTGTCCTAATCTTCTTGAGCCACATTATAACATTCCAGTAATTCATAAACTGTTATAGAAGTTCTATGCACACTACACATAGGTACTACATCCATCAACCCTTCTTCTAAAAAAATATTGTTTCTAATGGCCTGCAAAGCTGCATCTATTAATGAAGATTAATGTTCAAAAGTAAATGTTACCTTAAACCTTTGAGTTATCTCATCCCAATTTGCGGTTTCTCTACGCATTTCTTGTTCCAAGTACTAGTTCTTGGGGATAATATCCAATGTATGTATGAACTTATGTGTCCATTCCTTCTTCAATACCGAACTCCATATCTTTATGCACTGCGCAATATGATTTGTTGGGTCACTTACTCCTGCATATTTTTGTGCAGTATACTCAACCTCGATACCAAATCTAACTTGCATCATTTTTTTATATTGCGACCAGTCTTCTATTCCTTCCTTATGTGAATCCCACCATCTATATGGAGTGGCTTTCAAGACAACATCTAATGCCAAAAATATTTTTTGTTCAAGTATCTACAACTCAAGTTCCTTTACAAACAAACTTATATCATTCAAACCATCGTACTTGGGTGGGTCACATAATTTTGTTCCAATCTAGTGCAACGATGGAGTAATTCAGGCACACCGCCTAGTTGATACTTCATGCATCCTTTTCTACCATTGTTCCAGACCCTCCTCTAAATATGATGCATATGAGATAATGCTTCTCCAAATTAGTATATCGTCTGTAGTTGGATTAACGTATTCATCCATTCACGTAGTCATATTATATAGGTTGTCAATTTCATTCCCTTTCACTGGTTCTATATACCTCTTTCCTTATGCCGGATCCAACTGCGTGGTAACCTTCAAGTCCCCTACTTCAAAAATCCTTTTCCTTTTCTTTAAATTAATAATCTTGTGATTTTCAAAGGACCATTCAATCCCCATTATCATTGGATATGACTGACTATTATCCACAATATCGATGACTTCGAAATCCACTAAGTTGTTCACCCCATCTATATTCACAGGTACCCCCATCAATCAGACAATAGGTACTATCTTGTGTTGGTTTTATAATCTTAGTTGGACAAGAGACCAAATTAACTTAGTCTTTCCCATCATTTCCCATGTTTTCTTTGGTAAAACATTTACATCAGATCCCAAATCTAAAATGACATTGTCCACATCATACTCCCCAATATTTGCACTTAGTCTGAACTCTCTACTTGTCCTCTTTTTGTGCAATACCTGATTCATTACCCTCTGTGCGGTAGGAAGTTCCCTTTCTTGCACGCAATGATCAATCATTCCACGCAAAACATTTAAAGAAGTTTCATCTTGCATCAATTCTAAACAAATTTTCAAAAATTATTTTAAAGGGATTCTCTAGGATAGTACGATCATAGACCGGAGGCATATCAATCACCGGAGGTGCATATGACATTGATGTTATCCAATATGATCCTAGTATATCTTTCCTTGTTTGCTGATATGTCTCTTTTTCTTGCTATGGATCAAATTTCAGCATAGTTCCTATTGATTTCCTCACCCATTGATAAGTTTGTTGCCCTTTATTCATCGCATAAGCCCCTGTTCTAGATCCTCCGCACATGACAACTACTATTTTGGGTCAATTTGCAAGTAATTGTTGACAATCTTCTGTCGCATGATCCAATGCTCTACAATATGTCCATGTTGTACAGGGATTCGGGAAGTCATGAGCTAAGTGTCCCAATTGATTACAATTATAACATATTATTGGTCCTCAACCTCCTCTGCCAAAACTTTCTCTTCCTCATCCTCTGCCAAACCCCCCTTGGCCTCCTGGATTAAAACCTCTCTGATTATTATATTGTGGACCACCTCCTTCTGTTACATAATTTTCCTCCTGAATTCTATACATATCTTAAGTGCACTCTCTCATCAAATCAAATGCACGGTAGTCCTTCTCTTCATGCCTGACTAAATTGCAAAAGTTACAAAATAAATTATGGGGTGTACTTTGATATTTCTGTAGCATTGGACAATTCGGAGGGTGGTGTCCCCAAGTCTTGCAAATTTCACAATATCCTCCTCCTGGTAATGGGTTCGGTGTTCCAATTTTCAAATATTGCTCAAAGGATGGGAATTCATCCTTATGGTGGCCTTCAGTCCTACACTTGACACACCAAACTTGTTCCCACTTCTCCTTTCGTCATTTCTTCCAATTGAATTGTCAAGGCAACTAACTATGTATGGACTTGAGCCATCCCCCACCATCTCCTACAAGAGATGCTTCTAGCTTCATTGCAATATCCAAAGCTTCAAGATGTGATGAAACCATTTGTTGTATCAACGAGTAGCAAATGTGTGGCAATAGTACTGCAATAAACCATTCTTTGTATTGTTGATTAGGAATTTGAAATGTCAACCTACCCATCAAATCCTTAAATCTATGATCATAGTCCCACACTAACTCAGTGTACACCATTTGATTTCCTTCAACTCTATAATGTACTGTAACTCAGACTTTGGTTTCTTGAACTCTTTCAATAACGCTTGTCGAATCTCTGCTAAGGTCCTAGTTTGCCCTGCTAGTGTAGTACTTTGCAGTTTCATGTACCATACTAGTGCACGACCTCTAAATGTTGTTTCCAAATGCACAATATTTGTGGCCTCATCCTGGACATTCTTCGCAACCCAAATTGTCTCACATACGAATAGATGTTGTTATGGGTCCTCCGACCCAACTCTGTGGAACTTAGGCATTCTCAATTTATTGTCTAACCCTACCATGGTGTTTTGCGTAGTACCTCCCTCTGGTGATGTTGGTTGACTCTAACTTGACACACTACTTCCACTGCTCGGGATACTATTATTCTATCTTCCTCTACCAACTATAAGTGTTTTTGACAAATCCTCAAATCCAGCCTAAGTAGGACCTAACAACTCTTCTATTATAGTAATGAACTGAGAATCCTCTTCCTCTCCTTCTATGTGCAATATTTATATGATCTGGATTCATGTGCAGGGTTCTCTCTTCCCATACTCACTATGTGGCTCTCCTTCCTCAACCCCAATCTTCAACCCCTTGTACCTTTTTCCACTGTGCAATACCTCAAGTTCTTCTTTTTCTTCTACTATACCTTCCTCGTTTCTATGCATCCTCAGTCCCTGCCTCCCTTAGTCTTTTCTTTCTTCATTCCTTCCTACCTTCAAACTATCCCCTGTTCACCCACCAGTTCCCCTATGTGTGCGAATCCCCTTAGAAATTAGACTTCATCATCATCACACATTTTTCACACAACAACATCTTTATCTAGGTACCTAATGCTTTCATAAACCTTCCGTGCAGACCCTTAAATAAATCCTTCTCTGTGACACTATATGACTAGGTACAATCTACTTCAAATTCCATAATATAACCCCCCAGTATACTATTCAACTAGAAATTGACTGCACGAGAAGTAATATTACTTACATAATTCAATTGTCTTGCAACTCAGGGGTCCATTTACTCGGAGTTGCAGTTCAATATCTTCAAGTATTCTCCACTAACATTTCTAACCATTCAGTTAAAATAATAAGAAATTCACCAAAGAAAATATCATGCAACTCCGTGAACACATACCTTTGCAACCATTGTTTGTCTCTCATTCGAAGGTTTCTATTCTCTCCTCAAGAAAATTCTCGCTCCTTCCTTTCCAACCATTTGACGATCTCTTTCTTAGTCGTCCTCCAAAACATTCCCTCAATTATAGACTTCGGGTCCCGAAAACAGAACCATTTGTTGATGCGCAGTTATAAGACCCTAGGTTCGAGGTATTCTACCAACAAACCCTTTAGACACCATCCATTTCAACACAACCTGCATGCAAGTGAAGTCTCACCCGAGGAATCTATTGGGCCCGCATGAACCAAGTTTCTGCAAAGCTGAGAGGATGGGAGGATATCATCATATTTATTACTATTTATCCACCTTGTGCATAATATCTTTATTCATATCCTTTGATTAGTTAACAAACTCTATTGTGTGGATCTTTATAACATATATTTCAATATAATTAATCCATTGCATCATTCATTATTACTGCACATCAATCATATAATAATCGGATCTATACTAATCATGCATAACATATCATCCATGTACAACCATATCAAAGGACATGTTCAGACACAAGATTTAACGTGGTTCACCCAATCTTTGGGCTACGTCCACAATGGATAGCTTCTATATTAGTCTTCCTACCTTGCTACCTTGGAGAATTATCTTTCTTTTTGGGCCTTCAGATATGTCAAAGCAACCAAGGCATATCTCTCAAACCAATTATATCAAAGAAATGATAAAGAGGTTCGAAATGGGAGATTTCAAACCAGTGAGTACTCCTATGCAAACCAGTTGCAAGTTAAGTAAAGATGATGATTCAAAGACTATAGATTAGAGGTAGTACAGGTCAATGATTGGAAGCTTACTTTATGTGACAACTTCCAGACCAGATGTGATGCAGGCAGTTGGACAAGTGACACAATTTCAAGAAGCACCAAAGGAATCACATGTTTTGGCAGTGAAGAGGATGTTCAGATATCTCAAGGGTACAAAAGAGTTTGGATTATGGTATCCAAAAGGGAAGGAATGATCACTTGTTGCCTACACATATGCAGATTGGGTAGGTTGCATTGATGATCGAAGAAGTACAAGTGGAGCAACTTTCTACTTGGGTGATTGTTTGGTATCTTGGCTAAGCAAGAAACAATCATCAATATCATTGTCTATAGTTGAAGCAGATTATATTGCAACAACAACATATTGTACACATGTCCTATGGATGGAACAAACATTGAAAGATATGCAGGTTGAGTATGATGAGCCCATTCCAATATATTGTGATTACACAAGTTCCATCAGTATCTCAAAGAATCCAGTGATGCACTCCAAGACAAAGCATATTCCAATCAAGTTTTATTTCCTATGGGCACAGGTTGCACAGAAAAAACATTAGAGTTTAGTATGTTGGGACCAAAGAACACATTGCAGATATCTTTACAAAACCGCTTCCAAGGGAATATTTTGAGTATCTTCTCCATAAACTTGGAATAGTTTATGCCCCACAATGTTTTGAATTCTTTACTTATATTTCATATATTTACATGAGGAAGAACCATTAAGAGGATACATGACAATTCATATAGGGGGAGCAACCCCAAGGAGAGTTCAGTCAGGGGGAGCAGCGTCGAAGGGAAGTTACCTTTGTCATTGATGTCAAAGGGGGAAAGATTCATCAGATGCATGGAGAGAAAGTACAGAGGCATGATTCTAGGAGGAGCATGAGCGTCACAACTTTAGTGTTCCATCAGAGTGTTGCCATCAATGCCAAAGGGGGAGATTATTGATTAGTTGGGTTTGTTGTCATTGATGTCAACCCTTGAAGCAATTCTGGTGGAAAATTCTGGTAGCCCCATAAGTGTGGATAAGGAACCCATTTTTATCTAAGGTATTGTAATGAATATCAGTGAATTTGCAGGAAATACTATCATATATGGATAATACATTTTGTGTTGTTTCCGATGATATGTGGTACATCATGTAGTTCCTCACGGTTGAGGAGATATGGCTTAGTGAAGTTGGAGAATCCTCATGAGTTATCTAGAAGCCCCTACAAGGTTAAATAAGTCAATTAATCTAGAAGCTCCTAGAATAATTTTACTAGTCAAAGTGGTTGTCACTGTGAGTTAATCATGAGTAAAGTTGTTGCAATAAGAAAATAATTAAAAATAAATTAGTTGTAACAAGAAGTGGTGAGTTTGGTATTTATGGTAAAGAGGTTGCAAATGGGTAAAGTAGTTAAAAGTGGGTTAGCCCTAAAAGAAGGAAGTTGGGTAAAACAATTAGAATATAACCCCCAAAGGAAGCTACTTGGAGAGTATAAATAAGAGAGAAATGGTCTCCAATTAGCACCTAATTTGAGCACATTGAATATCTATTTTGTGAAATGTTATGGAAATGTATCATCGATAAATCTGTAACAATGAGTTTGAAGCAGTGACGAGAGAAGTTGTAGGAGTCGAAGGGTCAAGACTGTGGGTATTGAACTAGGGTTTTACTGAAGACATCTGTAGGTTGCAGTACTAGAAGGATGCGGATATCCGCGAACCATAGTGGAAAAAAGCACGGATACTTATGGGTTTACTGAAGATAGAGCACGGATCTGTTTCCAAAGCTAAAAAGGAAGATCATATCTATCATTAGTGACAAATTGTAGAGTTGAGAAGTGGCTACATGAAGGTCTAACAGTGAGATGGTACAACAAAGATATATACAATAACAAAAGGTATGTTATATGCTTATCTTAAGTAGATCCTTGGTGAATACTTGGGGTATATCCATGGGATATTGATCTTTTGTTCTTGAGGGACTATTGCTTGTATGGTATATTCTATATCAGACATATCTATAGTGATGCATTGCTACTGTATTGGTTGTTTTTTGTTGGGATACTTCATTGGACATCTTGTTAAGACATATCCTATGTTATTTGGAGTATGGTTGAGGGTTTATGGTTGAGACATAGTGTTATCAATACAGGTTGGGTTTGCATAACAATGAGGGTTTTATATATGGTTAATGTTGTTAATGTTTATGCCATTATTATAGTTCTTTGCATTTCAATAGATAAGAGCATAATAAGAACAAGATCACTGAGAAATACACATTCACAAGAGACACAACATTTATCCTGGGAAACCCTCTAGGGGAAGAAAACCCAACAAAACTTCCTTATCATAAATAGCTTAAACAATGT
>JASDQU010100015.1:21745-37350 GCA_032191745.1 Picea mariana
ATTGGAAGTAAGGATGTCAAGGCATAAAATGTTCTACTAGTGGAAGATATGAAACACAATATTCTGAGTGTAAGTCAAATGTGTGATCAAGGTCACAAAATTGTGTTTGATTCACAAAAATGCAAGATGAGAAAAATAGACTCAGGAAGAGTGGTGGCAGTAGCCGTGAGAAATCCAAGAAACATATATGTACTAAGTGAAATTAGAAAGGAAAAGTGTTGTTCAAGAAAGGAAGATGAAGTTTGGCTCTGGCACAGAATAATGGGTCACATAAATTTTGATAATCTTGTCAAGTTCAGCAAAAAGGAAGAAGTCGGAGAAATTCCCTAGATCATGAAGCCAACCAACACATTATGAAAGCATTGACAACAAGGAAAACAAACCAAGACCAAGTTCAAAGCAAAGGAATACTCCACAACAAAACCACTAGAAATTGTGCATACTGGTCTAGTTGGACTTGTTATGCCCACTTTTTAGGGATAACTAGGAGATCATGTCTTGAGGCCCACAGGTCCTAGACATGGAGTACCGAGAGAAGGATTGACCTGAGCATGGCCCTGGAAGGCCCACCTTTTCTTGTTCCATTGTCTTTATCTTGTCAGCAACAACAACATCCAACACCATCAGCCTGGTCCTATATCAGAAGAGGTTCTTGCTCCATGAGGTAATTGGTCAAGGTATCATGGTATGTGTCACTTTTGATCATTGAAACCTTTAAATATATGCATCTGGTTCCTCTTATCTCTAACAACTTCTTGGATCTTACATTTTCTCACTTGACCATGTTTGGGGGGATTGACAGGGTGCCCTAGCAAGCCTGTGTCTGTAGGTTTTGGTTTKCCACTGGGGGGATTTCTGAAAATACATCGTCCGCTCTCATCATAGCACCACTCTTACATCTTGTTTCCCGCTCACCTATCCCATTCCCCTTGTCCAAGCATTGGGMTGACCTATTTCAGGATTGCACCTTACCTTGTGGGGAGAAGGGGCTAAAGGCCCAGAAGGTAAAAGCAAGCTGGTAAAATATAAAAGCCTAAAAATGAACCTCGAGATGCTTTGCCCAGGGATCCCCGAGAAAGCAATAAAAAGCTTCTCAGTAAGAAAAAAGAGGGACCCGAAGAAATAATAAAACAAGACCTAATCAGAGGATAGGGGGTCTCATCATGAGCAAACCTATTAGGTCCATGGGTACCTAGCAGTATGACATTGCCACCAGCTGTTTACCATGCTAGGGAAATGACTCTTGGTTGCATGGCCAAGGAAAAGGGGGTCTCATCACGAGCCAACCTTCTCATCTCTACGAAAGTACTTGTGGGTAACACTGTCAGCTCCGGTCACCATGCCAAGGCAGTGTCCTCTAATTATCTTTTGAACAAAAAAAGAAAATAAAAGAATAAAGGAAAGAATGGGCTTGGAAAAAATGCATCCATGACAGGGACAACTCGCCTTCTACAAAGGCACCCACAGGTAACACATTGCTTCCTTGGCCCTTACTGCACCCACATGCTTGGACACCCCTTGACCACATCATCCACTTACATGGCTTGGATGAGATCTCTCTGGGAACTTTTCTTTTTCTATGGACACTAGCCCAATAAGAAGCCTTGTCCTTTTCCCTAGACTTGTATTACAGGCTTGTGTCACATCTTTGAGCTATTGATTAATGTATTAGGGATTTTATGCATGTGTTTAATAATATTAATGATTAAATGTGATTGACATTGCTATGATCCCTGTGACTAATGAGCCCATGGAGGGCGTAGCCTTTGATGTGCAAGACCATACTCGACGGACAGGTACCATTTGGACTGGTACACATGGGGAGATGATCAGTTCAGACCTCCATGGGGCTGAAGAGCCCACCATATGGATGTTGAGACCCCATCAGAGGGCAGAGACATGACATAGGTTGATTAGAGTCTTTGCACCAGAGTAGAAGAGGACGTCCCATCAGAGGTACCCTGACATGGCCTAGCCTAGGGGCGTGAGCCCTTTTCATTGAGATGTTGGCCTTGGAAGGCCTAGGACATCACCTTTGATGACCATGACGACATCCAGCCTATTGGATGTCTTTGGAGGAAGACTGGGCAACAATGGCACGTGTGGCATGTTGGATAAGCCCCTGGGGGGATAACGTTTTGCTCTAGGATGTTTCATTTTCCCTAGAAAGGGATAGCGCTTCCCTTAGAGGGGATTTTACTCTCTTTTCTACTTATTTAGGATTTTAATTTGACAATTTAATGTAAAACAATATGATTTTGATAATTTGGCCTTGCCTTTTACCTGACCTAAAATGTAAAATTAGGTCAAGGTTTTGTATAAATGAGAGATTTTCACTCTCCTTTTTTCATCACAACTCACTCACTCATTAGTGAGGTCTGAAATTAGCGCCCTATCTTGGGTTATTGAATAATTGGGTGATGCACACCTGTTGAAGGAAGGCTATTTTGGCATATTTTGGTTTCTCTCTTAAAGGAAGGTGTTACAACTAGGGTTTGCACATTTATTTCTTGGTGAATTGTAAGTATTTTTATGCAAAACTTCTTGAATGAATGGTTGTAGTTCAATTTCTTGCATGTATTTATGATTATTGCTGAACAAAAACCCTAGGTGACAAGCACACAAGTAGGTCCTTGTCTCATGTCCCCTGATAGAGAGATTTTCAACCATTGAAGAGGAAAAGAGAGCCTAGCCGTATCTACACTCCTTTCTCCTTTTCTCCCTTTGCTAGCCGTACTTGTTTGAGCTCAAGAAGGAGAAGATGTCCCAGGCCTAGGTTATCTACACTTAGGGCCATTTTCTTCTAGGGTTTGATGATAGAGCCTTGCTGTAGCAACACTCTCCCTCATTTTACTCTCTTTTCTTGACTTTATCTTTCATGCTAGCCATTTTTTTCATCTAAGGAAGGAGGAGAGAGCACGAGGCCTTGCCATAGAAACACCAGAGTGAGCCTCTCTCCCCTAGGGTTTTGTCTCTGAAGCCCTGCCATAGAAGCACTTCAGAGCTCTTCCCTCCAGTCTGTAGCCATCCTCCTTCAACCTGTGCATCCTTCACTTATGACTCCATTAAACCCTAAGGCACTGATCTAAGATCTCAAACGTTGAAGTAGAACTTGATCTAAACACTCTCAAAGATTTTGAATTGAAACCCTAACTCTAGCTAACCCTACTAACCCTAAGTTGTTGACGTCATTATTGGATATTTCATCTTTATTGTAGCAACGTTTCATCTTGTGAGCAATTGAATGTGGTTTTAGGCATAAATTGAGTAAAGTGTTGGTTTATTACATTGAATGCCACATCATTCTAATAATGATTGATGAAGTGATATGATTTTTACTGCTATTGATAAACATTGACTCCGTCAATATTTATATTCAAATTGCTTATAATTTTATCAGATAGTTCTTGATTGATATGAAGTACTAACCTATTGAAATAGCTTGCACATGCTAGTTTGTTGTTGTCTTGTTCTAGGCAGGTACATTTCTTTGGGTTTTACTTTATTATTGGCTGTTTAGCCGGGACTATATGTTCTGGTGGTGATCTGTGAAGGGGGGAAATTGTCATTATCTGATTATCCTTTAGCCTCTTAAAAACTCCAGGATCACCGGGGACGTCTCCCCTGGGCCTCACCTCCCTAAAGAGAAAGAACCTCCCCATCGTGGTGACATTGGGTGGGATAGGTTCCTGTTACGCCAGTTTGTCCCTCTACTTTATAGCCTTTCTTCCTAGATACAAAATGTGCGGTAACATTTTGGTGCCATTGTTGGGGAACACTGAGTCAATTCTCCTCAAACGACAAATCTTTTCGATAAGCCTTGCCTCTAGAGTTTTATCTAACAGCTTACCTGGTGACTCCACTAGGGTGTTTTCCCTTATCCTTTGATAGTTTTAGGCAAATTATCTGGCGACTCCACTAATTTTTTTAGGGTGCCACCTTACTCTCAAAATCTGTGATATTTTCAAGTTATCGGATCATGGCACACTGGGAACAAATGTATCTGAGTATTGATTTCAAAAGTTTTCAAGGATACCCAAATTACTTTGATACAAAATGGCTAAACAACTCTCCAACGTTTTTGGACCTCCCAACTCCTCACATCGTAAATTTTTTGGAGTATTTGATCGAGATAAAGTTGGGAGGAGAGGATGCTCTTATAAAATTATTCATACTCACTCTGCCATCCTACTTGCAAGATCGGTTTAAGAGTTGTTGCGAAGACAGGGGTATATCATCTTTCATACACCTCATTAGTAGGTTCATTGACCTTACCAAACCATGCTACCAAGCGTATGAAGATGCCCTTCATAATCTCACAATAGCCTTGGAATATGGAGGATTCACTACTGATATTGTGGTAGATCTCAGAAATGCTTATCATGTTCAAAATCAAGAACCCTCTAATGTGAAAAAAGAGATCCATGAAGAACATTGTCAACCCCTTGAAAAGAAGAAGGATTTTTTCCATGATTCAATAGAGTGCTATGAAGACATGACTAAAGAAGTGAATTGTGAGGATGAAGCACCAATAACCACTCCTCAACCTGATGAAGCCCTCCAAGATCCTATCCCTCCTGCACAAGATGAAGAGAATGAGGTAAGTCATTTTCCTTTCCAATTTTTTTATGATATTTTTTTCTATGACTCAGAGAGTGAAGAGGAAATGCAACCCTTGGACAAGCTTGATCCTCTATGTCTCAAGACTGAAGATGTGGAGGAAGATCTTCCACTTGATGAAGTTATCCGAACACTTGAAGCTCCTACACAGGAAGGATTAAACAAGGTGAGTTATTTCAAAACTTTCAATGATTCTTTATTTTATGATGTAGAGAGCAAAGAAGTATCGGATGTTTTAACCCCTTCATGTTATGATGGAGATAATGACTTTGTTGATAATTTTGATGAATTCATACATGTCGAGAAACGTGGATGGGATATGATTAGATATGATGGAAATCCCATGTACGACATTGATGGTCCTTTCCAAAGGTTGTCTTTGCATTTATCACATGAAGTTACTAATAATTTTGACATCTGGCAACAAGAACCTGACCTTATTCAAACACCCAGGGATGACCTAATGCTATGCTCTCTGATTAATTTTCAGTCATACCTTGAGGACTTTGATGACTATCCATCTGAGAACTTAGATTTATCCTATGAATCAAGTTATCAACCAACGTTATGCTCAGACATTGATAAAAATGAGGAAGTTACTTCCCTGAAGCAGGATACTTGTGATAAGATTTTCCACCCCCCTTTGATCACTTTACCTCCCTATGTCACTGAAGGTGTGGTTTGGAAACATGTCCCTTATCCCAAGTCTCTTGTAAGGAAAAACCTCATTCTGGATTTTAGGGGAAAGTTGAGTGCCTCAAGAAGAATCCTATTATCACAGTTTTCCAACTTCCTCTTTAGGAATGGTCAGTCATCCTTTCATTTTTTTCTAATCCCTCCTTGGGCCTCAACTTGTGAAAACGTCCAAGGTAGCCAACATTCAGATTCCTCGAGTCAGTCTCTTGAACCTTTGACTTTTCACAATCCATTCCTGAGATAGATTGAGCACTCTCCTGAGAGTATGTATTGGGATCACTTTTTCCTTCCCACCTACCTCGATGAGTTAGACTTTGAGATTTTCGATGATATGATATATATTCTAACCCATGACATTTTTGTGCTTGATTTATCACTATTTTGGTTTATGATGAAGCACAAAGGTAGGTATCGAGGAACATTGYTGGATTGGCTTCACTGGTTGTTTGACTACACCCAACATTCCAGCCAACAGGTAAGTACAKGTAAGAAGTTTTTCTTTCATCTTCTTACTCATTGATTGCTTTATTTTAGTATATATATCTATGTATGTTGGGGTGCCATTACCACCCCAATTTTGTTACTGATACCTTTATCGAGATTGAGCAAGTCTGCAGGTTATGCCAGAGATGCTGAGGTTCTCATGCACTCTATGGTAAGAACATGTCCCCGAGTTGGAGCCAGATGTTATCCCCACTTTTTAGGGATAACTAGGAGATCATGTATCGAGGCCCACAAGTCCTAGACATGGAGTACCGAGAGAAGTATTGACCTGAGCATGGCCCTAGAGGGCCCACCTTTTCTTCTTCCATTGTCTTTGTCTTGTCAGCAGCAACAACATCCATCACCATCGGCCTGGTCCTATATCAGAAGAGGTTCTTTCTCCATGAGGTAATTGGTCAAGGTATCATAGTATGTGTCACTTTTGATCATTGAAACCTTTAAATATATGCATCTGGTTCCTCTTATCTCTAACAACTGCTTGGATCTTACATTTTCTCACTTGACCATGTTTGGGGGGATTGACAGGGTGCCCTAGCAAGCATGTGTCTGTAGGTTTTGGTTTTCCACTGGGGGATTTCTGAAAAGCCATCGTCCACTCCCATCATAGCACCACTCTTACATCTTGTTTCCCGCTCACCTATCCCATTTCCCTTGTCCAGGCATTGGGTTGACCTATTTCAAGACTACACCTTACCTTGTGGGGAGAAGGGGCTAAAGGCCCAGAAGGTAAAAGCAAGCTGGTAAAATATAAAAGCCTAAAAATAAATCTCGAGATGCTTCACCCAGGGATCCCCGAGAAAGAAATAAAAAACTTCTTAGAAAGAAAAAAGAGGGGCCCGAAGAAATAATAAAACAAGACCTAATCAGAGGATATGGGGTCTCATCACGAGCCAGCCTATTAGGTCCATGGGTACCTAGCAGTATGACATTGCCACTAGCTAGTTACCACGCCAGGGCAATGACTCTTGGTTGCATGGCCAAGGGAAAGGTGTTCTCATCACGAGCCAACCTTCTCATCTCTGCAAAATTACTTGTGGGTAATGCTATTAGCTTTGGTCACCATGCCAAGGCAGTGTCCCCTAATTAGCCAGTGTCCCTTGATTAGCTTTCGAACAAAAAAGGCAAATAAAAGAATAAAAAGAATAAATGCAAGAATGGGCTTGGAAAAAATGCATCCATGATAGGGACAATTCGCCTTCTACAAAGGAACCCACAAGTAACACGTTACATCCTTGGCCCTTACTGCACCTACATGCTTGGACATCCCTTGACCACATCATTTACTTACATGGCTTGGCTACGATCTCTCTGGGAACTTTCCTTTTTCTATGGACACTAGCCCAGTAGGAAGCCTTGTCCTTTTCCCCAGACTTGTATTGCAGGCTTGTGTAACGTCTTTGAGATATTGATTGATGTATTAGGGATTTTATGCATGTGTTTAATAATATTAATGATGAAATGTGATTGACATTGCTATGATCCCTGTGACTGATGAGCCCATGGAGGGCGTAGCCTTTGATGTGCAGGACCATACCCGCGGACAGGTACCATTTGGACTGGTACACATGGGGAGATGATCAGTTCGGACCTCTATGGGGCTGAAGAGACCACCAGATGGATGATGAGACCCCATCAGAGGGAAGAGATAGGACAGAGGTTGATTAGAGTCTTTGCACTAGAGAAGAAGAGGACGTCCCATCAGAGGTACCCTGACATGGCCTAGCCTAGGGGGGTGAGCCCTTTTCACTGAGATGTTGGCCTTGGAAGTCCTGGGACATCACCTTTGATAAACATGAAGACATCCAACCTATTGGATGTCTTTGGAGGCAAACTGGGTAGCAGTGGCACGTGTGGCATGTTGGAGAAGCCCCTGGAGGGCTAACGTTTTGCTCCAGGATGTTTCATTTGCCCTAGAAAGGGATAACGCCTCCCTTAGAGGGGATTTTACTTTCTTTTATGATTATTTAGGGTTTTAATTTGAAAATTTAATGTAAAATAGTATGATTTTGATAATTTGGCCTTGTCAGCCTTTTACTTGACCTAAAATGTAAAATTAGGTCAAGGTTTTGTATAAATGAGAGATTTTCACTCTCATTTTTTCATCACAACTCACTCACTCATTAGTGAGGTCTGAAATTAGCGCCCTATCTTGGGTTATTGGATAATTGGGTGATGCACACTTGTTGAAGGAAGGCTATTTTGGCATATTTTGGTTTCTGTCTTAAAGGAAGGTGTTACAACTAGGGTTTGCACATTTATTTCTTGGTGAATTGTATGTATTTTTCTGCAAAACTTCTTGAATGAATAGTTGTAGTTTAATTTCTTGCATGTATTTATGATTATTGCTGAACAAAAACCCTAGGTGACAAGCACACAAGTAGGTCATTGTCTCATGTCCCCTGCTAGAGAGATTTTCAGCCATTGAAGAGGAAAAGAGAGCCTAGCCTTAGCTACAATCCTTTCTCCTTTTCTCCCTTTGCTAGCCATACTTGTTTGAGCTCAAGAAGGAGAAGACATCTCAGGCCTAGGTTATCTACACTTAGGGCCGTTTTCTTCTAGGGTTTGATGATAGAGCCTTGCTATAGCAACACTATCCCTCATTTGACTCTCTTGTCTTGACTTTATCTTTCATGCTAGCCATTTTTTCCATCTAAGTAAGGAGGAGAGAGCATGAGGCCTTGCCATAGCAACACCAGAGTGAGCCTCTCTCCCTTAGGGTTTTGTCTCTGAAGCCCTGCCATAGCAGTGCTTCAGAGCTCTTCCCTCTAGTCCTTAGTCGTCCTCCTTCAACCTATGCATCCTTCACTTATGACTCCATTAAACCCTAAGGCACTGATCTAAGACCTCAAATGTTGAAGTAGAACTTGATCTAAACACTCTCAAAGATTTTGAATTGAAACCCTAACTACACTAACCCTAACTCTAGCTAACCCTACTAACCCTAAGTTGTTGACGTCATTATTGGATATTTTATCTCTATTGCAGCAACATTTCATCTTGTGAGAAATTGAATGTGGTTTTAGGCATAAATTGAGTAAAGTGTTGGTTTATTACATTGAATGCGGTTTTATGCATAAATTGAGTAAAGTGTTGGTTTATTACATTGAATGCCACATGATTCTAATAATTATTGATGAAGTGATATGATTTTTACTGCTATTGATAAACATTGATTGCGTCAATATTTATATTCAAATTGCTTATAAGTTTATCAAATAGTTCTTAATTGATATGAAGTACTAACCTATTGAAATAGCTTGCACGTTCTAGTTTGTTGTTGTCTTGTTCCAGGAAGGTACATTTCTTTGGGTTTTACTTTATTATTGGTTGTTGAGTCAGGACTATCTATTCTGGTGGTGATCTGTGAAGGGGGAAACTTGTCATTATCTGATTATCCTTTAGCCTCTTAAAAACCCTAGGATCACTGGGTACGTCTCCCCTGGGCCTCACCTCCATAAAGAGAAAGAACCTCCCCATCGTGGTGACATTGGGTGGGATAGATTCTTGTTACGCCAGTTTGGCCCTCTACTTTATAGCCTTTCTTCCTAGCTACAAACTGTGCGATAACAGGACCAACTAGAACAAAGGGGTTGAAATATGGGCAATATTTTATGTTATTGATTGATGGCTATAAAATAATGACTATAGTTTTTTTTTCTTAGGAAGAAGGCAGAGGAATTCGAGAATTTCAAGATGTACAAGGAGATGGTTGAAAATGAAATAGATTTGAAAATCAAATTTTTGAGATCGGACAATGGGGGAGTGTTTACTTCAAAGGAATTTATGGAATTATGTAGTAAGCATGGGATAAAGAGGCAATTCTTCGTTTCCAGGACACCACAACAAAATGGATTCGTCGAAAGGAAGAACAAGTCAGGACAAGAAATGGCTTGAACTATGTTAATGGATTTGAAGTTGACATACGTCTTTTGGGTACATGCAATGTATACAACAATTCACATTAAAAATAGAGGAATTCTTAGAAACAACAATGATAAAACATTTTATGAGCTATGGAAAGGAAGACCAACAAATGTGAAACATTTCATATCTTTTGGAAGCAAATGCTACATTAAAAGAGAAGATGGAAAAATCAGAAAGTTTGAATCTCGTGTTGACAAAGGTATACATGTTGGGTACTAAAGAATAAAGAAATCATACAAATGATTAAATCTAAGGCTCAACAAAATTGTGGAAAGCATCAATGTGACATTTGATGAGACAGGTGGATGAAGGACAAAAGAATAAGGAAATGATTCAATGGAACATGTTCACGAAGAAGTAAAGGAAGAAGAAGTAGCAGAAGAGGAAGATGAAGAAGAGCAGTCAGAAGAAGAAGAGAAATAACATAAATATCTTCAAGTGCCCCCAAATACACCTAGCAGACGAATACAAAAGAATCATCCATTAGGTCAAATTATCGGGATCAAAGATGTAGGAGTTGAAACTAGAAGAAGAATCTGTTCACCAGAACAGTTGCGCTTGGCACTATTATCAACAATTGAGCCAAGCATTTTTGAAGAAGCCAACAAGGATTAATTTTGGATAAAATCCATGGATGAAGATCTAGATAAGATAGAGAAGAATGACACTTGGGAACTGGTTCCAAGGCCAAGGAACAAAAATGTGATCGGTACAAAGTGGGTCTTGAGAAACAAATTGAACGAAGATGGACATGTTACTAGAAATAAAGAAATATTGATATCTAAAGGATACGCTCAGGTTGAAGGTATAGAATTTGAAGAGACGTTTTCCCCAATATCCAGAATAGAAGCAATCAGATTGATCCTAGCTTAGGCATGCTCCAAGAATATTAAAGTGTATCAGATGGATGTAAAATCAACCTTCCTAAATGGGGATCTAGAGGAATAAGTCTACATTGATAAACCAGGAGGATTTTAGTTCTCAGAGAATGAAAATTAGGTTTTCAAGTTGAAGAAATCTTTGTATGGTCTTAAACAGGCCCCCAGAGCATGGTATTCAAGACTAGAAAGATACTTACAACAGCAAGGGATCAAAAAAGAGACTGCAAACAACAACCTCTACATCAAGGTAAATCAAGATAGTATTTTTTTAATTGAAGTTTATGTTGATGATATTATCTTTGTTAGTCATGATGACAGGATGAGATATAAATTTGGAAAGGATATGCAAAGTGAGTTCAAAATGTCATTTCTTGGAGAGTTATCTTTCTTTTTGGGTCTTCATATATGTCAAAGCAACCAAGGATTTTTTATCTCTCAAACCAAGTATATCAGAGAAATGATAAAGAGGTTCAGAATGGAAGATTGTAAACTAGTCAGTACTCATATGCAAGCCAATTTCAATTTAAGTAAAGATGATGATTCAAAGACTACATATCAGAGGTAGTACGGGTCAATGATTGGAAACTTACTTTATGTGACAGCTTCAAGACTAGATGTGATGAAGGGAATTGGATAGGTGGCACAATTTCAAGAAGAACGAAAGGAACCACATGTTTTGGCAGTGAAGAGGATATTCAAATATCTCAAGGGTACATAAGAGTTTGGATTATGGTATCCAAAAGGAAAGGATCTATCACTTGTTGCCAACACAGATGCAGTTTGGGCAGGTTTCATTGATGATCGAAGAAGTACAAGTGGAGCAAATTTCTACTTGGGTGAGTGTTTGGTATCGTGGCTAAGCAAGAGAAAAACATCAATGTCATTGTCTACAACTGAAGCAGAGTATATTGCAACAACAACATGTTGTACACATTTCCTATGGATGAAACAAACATTGAAAGATATACAGGTTGAGTATGATGAGCCCATTCCGATATTTTATGATAACACAAGTGCCATCAGTATCTCAAAGAATCCACTGATGCTATCCAAGATGAAACATATTTGTTGGATATGTTTGGGCTCACCCAGGTTCTACTTTACTTCTCCAACGAAACCCTACAAACCATCGACCCTTCTGGAGACCAGAAGGCAACACTGCGCACATAGTGCACAATGAAGTCTCACCCAAGATGGATTTATGGGTGGTTGTAAGACTCAAATGTCTATAGTATTGGAAGGGATGTTGATTTGGCAGTGTTATGCATGCTTATTACTTCAACATTAATCATTTCTACCATTCTACCATATCATTAAATCCAGACCTACCATTCTATAACCATATGCAACGATTTAACATTCATTATGCAGTAAATAACATTATTTTTCTAGTGTGCATTGCATTTTACTACTTAGAAGATTCATTCATTCATCATAAATTAACTGCAAGAAATAAAAAAACATTCCACAAAGAGATATATGATTTTACTATGGCTCACCCCCCTTGGCTACATCCACAAAGATCTGGCATTCATTTCTCTTTTATTCATCTTCATCAAGTTCTTGCGCTGCGTGCATTACATCAGAAGTGCATATGAAATGCACATGTATATGTGAGGTTGACCAATGTTGCAATAATCTCCATATCTTGCAACCTAAACCTCAGTTACAATTCATAATTCTGTCTCCAAAACTAACTCCAAAAACTAGCTCTAAGATCTCAATGCGCAAAAGTACTACAACTCTTCTCACTCGCTAGATATATTATGATCTCCTCAGATATTACAATAGATATTTATACTAAAAAAATGGGTTATAACCCATTACATCAATGACCGAAACTCTAACCCTAAGTGGATTAGGTTTTTCCATATTCTACCTTCATGCATGCATGGTTGATCCACTTGCTCCTTCCTTCCTTTGACTTTTCTTCTTCCTCGCGTTGCTTTTCCTTATTATTTGGCGTGCACTCGTTTTTCGGTCCCTTTTCTAATTATCTTCTTTCATAGTTGCGTTGTTCCCTAAAATGGCCTGCTCCAATAGGCCCCCAACACTCACATGTAGCTCGTCTTGCGCCACTCAGGCAATGTTTTCATTCTGCACCGACTTCTCCAGCGCGTGGATTTTTTCTGCAATTTCTTCAATTCAAGTGTTTCATGTGTTCTCTTCTCTACTACAGACTCCACAATTTGCGCAGTGATATGATCCTTCAGTAAATATTCAGTCTCCAAGATGATTCTTTTAATCTGCCCCTTGGTTGCATCAATATCAATCAACATTTGTTCTTCCCCTTCTTGAAGTGGATCCAACTTAGCCTACCTTGACTGCTTCTCCGCTTGTATGTTCTTTAGCTCTGTTTGCAAGTTATTCAATTCTTGTGCACTCTTCAACCTATCTTATATGTTCATTTCTTTTTTCCTCTTCTTGAGTTTCTACATTGTAGTATTTACCCCTTCTTCCTTATATTCTAATTCATGCAGTTTCTCATCTTCCTGGATATTAGTCCTTAATTGCGCACTTCTATCATATAGCTCTGTGATTTCCTAAATGCTCTACACAATACTCTCCTTATGGCATGTCACCTCATGCTCCCTCTACGTTCTAAATTCTGGTGGAGTGCTTGGTTGTAGGAGTTCCATCAACTCTATAATGTAACTTATATAATTATCCATTCTCTATGCTATATTCTCGATCTTACCCTCCGTGGGTATGTTCCCTTCTTGCACATTGTTCGGGATAGTTTTAAATACTTCATCTACCCGTTTCTCTATTTGGATAGTGCATTTATTCGCTTCATCCCTCTCAACCTAGACCTGGTAGATTTTTATCTTCAATGTGTCATTTACTTGATTAGTCAATTGCAAATCTGTCGTATATGCTCGTGCCCTCGATTGAATCTCCTATACGACACTTACTTGTAGTTTATACCATACCTTCGTTGGGACCTTAGGAAGTGCCAGGTCCAAGTGATATATGTCCTTCTACTGTTTTTGTGTTCCGTCTCCTCATCAATCTAAAACATGTCTTGAGTAATAAGAAAATTTTTATTCCCAATGCTATAATCTGGACTGTTTCCTATGCTGGAACTGTCTTTTCTTGAGTAGCCTTTTGTTGTGGTACATGCTACCTCTGCTGCATTGTAGTAAGTTGTAGTTGGTCCAATGTGTCCTTAACCTTTGTCAACTTCTTCGTTATCTCTTCCCTTTGATTCTATCCATCATCCCATGTATCACTTGCGTAGTCCTGTACTCTCTCTTCAATCGTATCCACATCATCCTTTGTCAATGTTAATTCTGGAATGCCCTTATGCGCCTTCATTTTCTTGTGCTGAACTCCTAACTACAATACTTTCCTCTTCATGGGAAGTGTCTCTGTCTGCGCTAATGTACTTGGGATGTCTATGTCTGGTATATCTCCTCCTCCTAGTTCCTTCTACATAGGAACATTGTTCTCCTTTTGTAGTCCTCCATTTATGACTTTTGCGTGATCCTTCTCCTGTGTTGAAGGTTTGGAGATAGGGTTCTCCTGCCTTGGATTTATAACTGTTTTTCTCCCCCCTATTTCCTTTGCGTGCTCTTTTTCCTTTCTTGTATTTTCTGCTGGACTATTTGACTTCTATGAAGTGCCATCTTCTGCTTGCTACTTTCCTTTTGATCCCTGCTTGAAAGCTACTAGTTCCCTCCATTTTGCAGGCTAGTCTTTCATGGTCCATTGTACCTCTTATGTTGTCACACAATATATTAGTTGTAACTATTCCTTCTTGGGATCCCTTTTGGCATGGATCCACATATTATGTCTGGAAGTCTTAAAGTTCGCTATAATTTGATGCTCTTCCACCACTTCTGGTGGTATCCTCCAAGTATTGGCTATCTTTTCCTGTATCTCGTCGAAATACATAGAAAATATACTTGAATTTTCCTTCCTTTGTTTTGTGTCTAAGTGTGCCACAATGTAGTATACATTTTTGCGCGACACTTTCTTGGCCTTGGGTAAAATCTTTCATATTTGGGTTCTCCCCAACCCATTAAAGCTATCAGTATTATCAACCATGCATAATGGAACTCCGTTCTAAGATTTTTTTCATCCTTATAGTCATCCAAAAATAAATTCAGTAAATATGCGGTCCAACTGAGTAGAGTCCCCTTTGTGCACTACACGACTGCTGGTATAACTCCTGCAAGTACTTCTTCCTTGCGACATTTCCTTAGAAGTTTACAAGCCATCATATTTTTTTCCAACCTTGTCGTAGGTTCACTGATTCTATTAATTATGATTCCTCAGGACCCTCTCTCAGTGCCATATTTCTTCTTCATCTCCTCTGCCAACGGTTTCTCCTTTGCCTTATCTTCCAAACATTTTTATGCATTTTATCCATTTGTTGTGTTATAACCCTATAATTTATAGGATCATCTGGTGAATGGAAAATTTTCACTATTGATGTATGTTATCTTGCAAATAATATTTCATTCATGCAAATTATTTGCAAAAGAAAAAGAAAAGAAAAGAAAAAGAAAAAGAAAAGAAAGAAAAAGAAAAAGAAAAATGAGAAAAAGAATAAAGAGGGCATAAAAGAAAATGGATAAAATCCCCATGTAATAACAATGACTTAAATCCATACAGTTTAATCATGGTTAAGTATTTTTGAATTTATGTTGATAGGTCTAGTGAATAAGCCCGGTTGAACTGTTTAATCTTAACCAGGTAGTTAGGTTAGTTAGTGAATAAATTTGATCAAACTGTTCAATCTTGATCAAATAGCCCCAGGTTAGAGTAATTCCTTATCCCAACAGTCTAATCTGGGCTAAATGAGTAGTTAGGCATGATAGGACATAGGTTAGCCAGTCTTTCCTCCAGTAAATATGCTTGATATTCAACAAAATCCAGGATTTTGATGTTTGGGTTATGTTTCCTAACTTCATGGTGACCAAAGCATGAGAAGCAACGTGAAACCCACAAAAGGAATTAAACCTAAGTTTTTGC
>JASDQU010100015.1:45851-66169 GCA_032191745.1 Picea mariana
CATCCCAACGTGTCACAAATCTATTACGTCGTACCTCCTCCCTTCCAAACCACTTACCGCTTACCACCCTTTTGAATCACCAACGACCTTCCCCAGAATCAGCATGAAGAATTCGACACATCATCGTTAGTTCCTAAATTTTTGTATCTTGTTAGCTAGTTAGTTAGATTCATATTCTACCACATCCTGATCATTAATGAGAGGGTCATTTGTAATTTTGATTATAAATACTTCAAACTTTGAAGTATTGGGGTTTGATTTTTATGCCCCAGTAAGCTGTAAGCACTGTAATCTTATCAAGAGATCTTCCAGTAATATAAAGAGATGTTTTCACAGGATTCCTGCATATCATCTGTTGGTGAAGTTTTCTATTCTCAGTTGAATGTGTATCTCTCTTAGTTATCATCTTGTTTTCTAACATAATCATTTAAAAGGAGTTAAAGTTGCATAATTTACCTTTGTGTACTTTGTTCCTAGCTTTTAAAGATCTAAGTGTTTTTCTTCTTACGTTGTATTCAAGAAATTCTTAAATGCTTCTTGGTTATAATTAAACAATCTTGCCTTTTTTTGTTGTCCATCATTTTATTTCTAAAGAATCCAATAGCTGCATTATCCTTCCCTGTGAAAAGAATCTTTACATCTGTTCTCTGATCTCTACTTTTATAAAACAGACCCCATAGCCCAATGAATGCGTAAAACCTTTCAACCATTTTATAAAAAACAAATAACTCGGTTCTACATATTTTAACTAGCCTAATATCTGACGTTAAAACAAAGTTATGTCTTATAGAGAGATCCCTCTCTGAAACTGGAAGGGCTAGATCCCAGTTTCGAAGTGGTTGGATAAGGTTACCTCTGGTAAGTTTCTCCTGCTTTCCAACAACCTCTAGGAATTTACAGAGTGATAACATGTTTGAAACCCTGTAATCTCTGCAAGTAGATATAAATATATTGATATTGGTCTGTCCATCCATAGAACTCCTCCATGTACCAAGGCCAATAGTTTTTTCACACAGGCATTGACATCCTTTCCCCTCCCAAAGTGAGGTATTTCTAACAAGTTCATTATCCATGTGTTATACAACCTTGCTATCCACTGCTTTGGCTCTAAAATTGGAACTTTTGACGAACTTGCTCATTTTCTCTCCATATAGACTTGTGGTGAAAACTCAAGGAACTTGTCCCTATCTGTTACATCATGGTCTGAATAATTCAGTTTTCCAACACATCCTAATATATCAAGAAGGATCATGACTCCTTCGAGTATGCACGCTAATGCCAATGTTTCTTCTTTATGTTTGTGCAATGATCTATGTACTGTCTATTTTCCCCTTGTCTTTCCTATCATTGTCGATGGCCCTACTTCCTGGTGCACATCCTATTTTTCTTATGCGCATTAATCTTGTTGGCCTATAACATCCTCCACTTGAACTTGCTCTTTTGTCTGTTGCACTAGTTCTATGACAGGTTGTTGCGTTGCTTGGGCTTGTCCTTTGGGATCATATGGATCTGTTCACTCATCCTCTTGCTCCTTAGTCATATGTTGTGGTGCTCCTAAGCCAAGTTGTTGTGTAGTGTTTTTCTCTATGGTAGGGTTCTGTGTGACATTTTGTAGGTCACCCTCCATCTCCTCTGTTGTTCTTGTTCTTCCACAATTGTTGGGATAATTGGTTCAATCATTGGTGAAGGAATGGTGTCCACGTCCACCACTCCCTCCAGCTGAATAGGGTTTGTTTCGTCAGCTTCTTTCTCATATGGAGATTTTGTGGCACTACGTGTTTTCCTTGCAGTTCTTTTGGGAGCTACGACCTTTGGTGGTGCCATTCTTCTGAATTCTGCAAAATTTGCTATAAATCTTCACTGAATACTTCTTGAGATCACCTCGAAAACACCTTTTCGCACCAAGTTTTCTCTCCTTAGATATTGATTTCTCAATGTCATAATGAGTCTTCCCTTGCAAGTTTTTGATTTTATAGTTCCTGTCATAAATGCTCTGCCGTGCTTGCACTTTTCTTGACCACTGCCTTTTCCCTTTTCCGGTCACTTTCTGTCTCAGTGCATTGCGTTTTCTATCTTGTCACCTCTTTATGGAGCGCAGGGTATTCTTGTTTTTTTCACACCATGTCATGTTTTTTGCACGCATTATCCTCTCATTGCATGTCTAACACTTATCCATCTACTTCATCTTTTTGTATTTTTCTTCTTTTCCCCATTTTTTCCATTCTTTTTCTTCTTTTTCCAGTTTTTTCTTTTCTTTTTCTTCTTTTTTTCACTTTTTTCTTTCCTTTTTCTTCTTTTTCCACTTTTTTCTTTTCTTTTTCTTCTTTTAACTCCTACTATGTACAACTCTAATTTTCTGTGTTGCAACTACTTAGGATTACTGGGTCGACTATCCCTATGCAGTTTCATTCAACTACCATTCACCAATCCTTGAATATCTTTGCCTATTAAATCCTACAGTTGCACAACACCTCCATATATGACATGCTTTATCTCATATGACCCTAGACAATGCATCCTGAATTTCCCTGGGTGTTGTAAGTATTTATTGTCATACATGAGAACCGACTCTCCTTCTTTAAAGTTCTTCTTGTTAATATGTCTATCATGCCAAGATTTATCATTTTCTTTCTATACCTCCTGATGGAAACCAACCATAATCCTATCTTCCTCTAATTCCATCAGTTGAGCCAATCTTTCTTGAGTTGTGCCTCTTTATATCATGTTTGTAACGGTTGCAAAGTGTAGACTAGGTATCAAATATTCCAAAGGGACTACTGCTTCTTGACCATACACCATTCTGAAAGGTGTCTACCTTGTGAGATTCTTACATGTGGTTATATAAGCCCATAATACTATTGGTATCTTCAAATCCCAATCATCCATGTTCACATTACAAATCTTAGTTAAGGCATTCTCCAAAATCCTATTAAATGCTTCCACTGTTCCATTAGCTTGAGGATGGTATGGAGTGCTCTTCTGATAGTGTATCTCAAATTCTTTAGTCATTTCCTGAATGGTATTTTTAATCAAATGAGTTCCCTGATCACTCATCAGAATCCTAGGGCATCCAAATCTTGTAATCACTTGTTCAAATAGGAAGTGAGCTGCAATATTTTACTATTGTTGCTCCAACCCATCTAGTCAAATATTTTGTCACTGTAATAATATACCTTGCTCCTAATCTTCTAGTTGGTGGATTAATTGGACCTACAAAATCTACCACACATTTTTCAAATACTTTAAGAGTTACCCGAGGTCTTAATGGCATCTCATCCCTCCTGGATGGATTTCCTACCCTCTGACAAACATCATAAGCCTGACAATACTCCTTTGCATCTTTAGAAATTGTTGGCCACCATAATCTTGCGCATAGTATCTTTTGTACAATAGGCTTCCCTACATAAGTCCCTCCAGTTATTCCTTCATGTGATTTTGCTAAGATGATAGGTCGTTCATGTTCGATAACACATCTCCTTAAAATATTGTTTGCTCCTAGTTTATACAAATGACCTTCAATCTGTTGGTAATCTGTAGCTCTGACCACCAAATTATTCTTCTGCACAATGGTATATTCTTTTGGGGAAAATCCTATACTAAAAAATTCAATGATATCAGATAAATGTTCACCAAAAATCTACACTGAAAATAATCGTGCATCAAGAAAAATTTCCTCCAAACTTCTTAGTTCCTCCCCATTGGTTATCCTGGACAGATGACCCAACCCTACATTCAATCTTCTAGGTTTCACAACTACTTCAAAATCAAATTCTTCGAATAACAACAACCATCTACATATTCTTCCCCCCAACACTGGCTTGTTGACCAAGTATTTAAGAGCAAAGTGATCTCTGAACATCTTGAAATGTTGGCATAACAAATAATGTTTGAACTTTTGTAATGAATACACCATATCCAAACCTTCTCTTTTTGTTGTATTATAATTATGTTATGAATCTGAGAGCTTCCTGCTTTCAAATGCTATTGGGTGATCTATATCACCTTCTCCTGGCTATGCCAATACTACTCCAAGTGCTATTGAAGATGCATCCACATGAACACATAACTCCTTCGACCAATTTGGAAACACCAAAATTGGCGTTGTCACCATTTTCTCCTTGAATATGTCCAAACTCTGTTGGCACTCATCATTCCACTTAAACTTGATATCATTGTTTAACAACTTCTCCATGGGCATAGCAATCTATGCATAGATATTTATAAACTTCCTATAGTATCCTGTATGACCAAGTGTAGCTCTCAATTGGTGCACTGACTTAGGTGGTGGTAAATTCACAATGACATCAATCTTCGCAGGATCAACCAACAGACCCTATTTACACACCACATGCCCTAGAAAAATTCCAAATGGTACGTTGATTATGCATTTCTTAATGTTCAAATAGAGTTGAAACTATCTACACATGTCTAACATTAGTCTCAAAACTTCAACATGACCTTTCAATAAGCTAAATATTGTCCAATCGTCTAGATAAACATTCAAAAAATTATGTATGAAATCCTTAAATGCAACTACTACTACCCTTGAAAAAATAGCAAGGAAATTATTCAATCCAAATGGCATAATTGTGTACTTATATGACCCCCATTATGTGGAAAATGTAGTCTTATGATGATCCTCTAGTGCTATTCTGATCTAGCGATACCTTGAAAATGCATCAATGAATGAATATACTTCATGTCCTTCTACATTCTCCAATACCTCATCTGTAAAAGGAGTAGGGAAGGGATCATTCAAACATGCATCATTCAACTTCCTCAATTCTAAAAATATCATTATATCCCCTTACTTCTTCTCTTGAAATACCATAGGGCTAATCCACTCAGATTCTTTAATAGGTTCTATTATCCCAGCCTCTAAAATTTTATCAATTTCTACCTTCCCTTTCTGTTTATATATTGGATTCAATATGTATGGTCTCTGTCTTATTGGTCTGGCATCTAGTTTCAAGGGGATATTCATCTCTCCAAGTTCTTCTGCTACTCCTTTCATTTCTGAAAATGTCGTTGGAAATATGTCTCTGCATTCGCGTAGTAGCTTTGTTATTCTTTCTACTGTCTAGCTATTCCAATAGTCACAAATACTTGCAATCTTTGGATTATCTTATGTTCCAATATTTAACTTCTTTAACTTTAGGGGTGAAACAAATTCTTCTAACTCAAAATTTTGACCTTCTACTTCTCTTTCCCCTTCAACTTTTGTAATATGAATATTGCGTGAGTTTTCTTCTGTAGGATCATCTTCTACGACATGATAGTAATGTAACAACTGTCTGACTGTCTATCGATTCTAGTTCTAATAAGCTGTTACAATTTCAACTCCTGGCTCTTCAAATATCCTCTCTTTTATCATCTTCAGTGTTGTATCTATCTCTGGATTCTCATGTTCAAATGAAAAGGTGATCACAAAATTCTTCTACAACTCTTCCCAATTTGTAGTTCCTCTGTGCAGTTCCAATTATGTATAACAATTCCTTGGGATTCCTTGCAATGTATGAATAAAGTGATGTGGCCACTCCTCTGGTGGTACCAATCTCCATTGGGTTATACATTTGTCTACATGTTCTCTGGGCTGTCCTAATCCATCATATTTATCCATATACTTCTTCTCTCGTTCTGCGCCAAACATGATGTGAAGTAATCTTTTGCATTGATACCAATTCTAAATCTTCCTTTTATGAGTACCCCACCAACGTGCAGGTGTAGCTTTCAAAGCAATATCCAAAACTAGTAACCTCTGACTTTCCAAAAATTTTAACTCAAACTTTGTTAAAAATTCTTCTAAATCATTCTGACCATAAAAATTTGGAGTTGCTCTTACCTCTGTACCAACCCATCTTAGTGTGCGTGTCATTCTTTCACATATTCAGGTAGATAGCTCATGCAATCATTGTTGCGAATTCTCCAGTCCCGTGTCAGAGTCCGAAGCACAAGAATTGATGCTTTTCCAACTAATCATTCCATATGATGTTGGGTTAACATAATCTTCCTCGTGCGGGGTATTTTTATACAACTGGTTTATCTGTTCCTTTGTTCTGATTTAACTAAAATGTCAAATTCTTGATATCTTCTATCAACTCTTCTACAGTTGGATTTGTATGTTTATATTGATTTTCCTCCAATTGCAAGGCTTCTTGCAAAGCCTCATCCTGAGTCTGGAACTTCTTTTTCCTAAATGGATACTTAATATGTGGAAATAATGAATTAACAAATAGATTTCTATGATGCATATTTGTGATAGGATACTTCAAATTACCTTCCAGTCTCTTAAACTTCTGATTAACTTCCCAAACTGAATCTCCTAGATTCTATTTGATTTCGATCATCTCATTCATGTAATGATATTCTGAACTTGGTCGCTCTAATTCATTGATTAATTCCTTCTTCACGTCTGTGACGGTTGTAGGTGATCCTTCTGGGTTGTTTACTGCGATGCCCATATACCAGTCCATTTGTTGGAGTTACTTCACACACATCTAGGATTTATTTTTCCTAACATTTTTCCTTGTTTATTATTCATTATTAGTCATTTATCCAGTCTCCTATTTTTTAGGAAAGAATATTCCACCTGGATAATATTCTCTTCAGTTGACACTTCAGTTTGACTAGTTGAGTTGAGTCTAGATGCTGCATTAGTTTTATCACCATGAAACATTGTGATCATCACCATGATAATGTGCACTTGCCTTGGGATCATCACCATATTGGTGCATTACCCTTGATTCCTTGATCTACTCCTCACTACACTATGTTCAGTCAATTAACTGAAGACTGGTTGACTAGTTAACTCAGCTAGGTGGCAGTTCCCTCCCGTAATTGCCTGAGAGACTAGACTAGGCGAAAATTCACTCCCATAAATAATGGTGTGTGTCCAAATCACTCTATACCACCACTATGGCACATTGGTTCTCCTCTAGTGCGCATTCATTGAGTTATACAGAGTATATCATGTGTAAATTATTCATTATTCATTATTCATTACGGTTAATGAGAATTCTTCTATTCTTTCTATCTTTATTTCTCAATTTCTCTCTGCAAATGTGTGAAGCATTTTCTATCTAGATCTATTATGTGTAGGTTCAACACATTTTCATGGTATCGGAGCTGACAGACTGCTAAGCAAAAGCTACACCAATTTTTTTTGCAGGTACAAAATATTAAAGACAAAGAAAAGATGGATTTCCAAAAAGAATTCATTCTTACACCTTACAACTACTTTGGATGGAAGGAGAAAATAGCCATACATATATGAACCAGAGGATTGTATAGGTTAACCTTGAATACATATACAAAACTGACATCAGCCATAGAAAAATCCAAGTATTTAAATCGCATGGATGAGCCACTCAGAACAATTTGCAGTCTTATTTCTCCCGATCTCCTTTTTCACATATTTTCCTGTAAGAATCCCAATGAAGCCTGGACCACCTTGAAAAGGGTCTTTGGAAAAAAGGATGATATGAGTGGACACATTTGGAGGTGGAATTTCTCACATTGGATCCAAAAAGATTTGACAATATCCAAGATTTCTTTACAAAATTCAAGGATTTACTGTCACAACTCAAAGCTTGCGGGGTTGATAAATATAAGGAGGAGAACTAAATGGTTCTCACCATTCTCTCTAAACTTGGTCCTGAATTCTCTGTATTCGTATCCACATTCCATTATGTTAGATGCGCCTTTGGAGCCACCTGGAAGATGCCTTCTCTTGAGGACTTTATCGAATCCTTGACAAAAGAGAAAACCAAGCTCGTCAACATGGGAAAAATGAAATGCCCAAATGCGCATTCACTCACTGTGAAAGATGACAGCCATAAATATAAAAAATCTAAATATAAAGACAAAAGGAAATCTCATGCACATCCGAAGAAGGAAGGGTACACAAAACCCTTCACCGATGCCTCCAGATCCAAAGGGGAAAAGGCAAGAAAAGGGGAGAAATGCACGTACTGTCACAAAGGATTCCATCTAGAATCTGCATGCATGTAGAAAAAAATAGATCTAATGACTCAAATAATTCAACAAAACAACCTTGGATATCGCATCCCCGAAGGTGCTAAGAAGAAGAAGCCAGAAGATCAGAATCCCAATAAAGGAAGTTCTAGCCATGCCTTGATTGCCATCAAATCCTCTCCTGATGCTTGGATTGTAGATTCAGGAGCATCACATCACATGGATGCCTCAAAAGAAGTATATTCTTCATTGGATGCATGCAAAGGTCCTTCTATTCTGATGGGGGACAACTCTTATGTTGAAATCATTGGCCAAGGAAGGATTGAACTCACCAACAGAAGCTTCGAGAATGTGTTGCACGTTCCCAAACTTTCTGTCAACCTTCTTTCTGTGTATCGGATGACGAATTATGACACTATAAATAAATTCATATTCACACTAAATGTTGTGGACATCTACGACATGCAAACCAACTCTAGGGTTTCTATCAGTGAGGTAAATCATCAGTCTAAATTGTATACATTTTATGAATTCATTGAACCTGATTCTGCTTTACTGCTTACTCATGTTGATGAAAGAAGTAGGATATGGCATGAAAGGTTTGGAAATTTGAATTTAAGATACATGAAATATATTAGCAATCAAATATTGGTTGATGGTCTACCAAACATCCATTTATCCAAGGGAGTATGTGAGGGATGTGTTCTCAGAAAACACCCTCAAGAGAAATTCGACAAAAGAAAGTCTCAGAGAGCTTCCGCACCTTTAGATATGATCCACAATGACCTTATGGGTCCATTTCTGCATCCATATATCAACAAAGCGAGGTTTTTTCTCATTTTTGTTGATGATTTCTCACGTTTTACATGGATCTAATTTCCTAGTAAAAAATCCGATGTCTTTCAACACCTCAAAGATTTCAAAACCCTGGTTGAGACACAGTCCAGAAAGAAGATAAAATTCCTCCAAACTGATAATGGGGGAGAGTATGTAAATCTTGAGATCCATAATCTTTTCCATGAGGCAGGGATTTAGTTGCAACACACAGTTCCCTATACTCCGTAGCAAAACGGAGTTGCTGAGCAAAAAAAAAAGATCTCTAAAGGAGATGGCATCTTACATGTTGCATGCAAAGTCACTACCACAAAGACTATGGTCTGAAGCACTTAATTGTGCAACATACATATAAAACAAATCTCCCCATATATCTATCAAGGATAAGACCCCCTACGAGGCTTGGCATGGCCTCAAACCAGAAGTGACCCACTTTCGCATTTTTGGTTCACATGCATGGGCCCAGATTCCCTCTGAAAAGAGGAAGGCACTTGATCCACAAAGAAATGAGTGTATTTTTGTTGGATACATCGACGATGTGAAGGGATATAGGCTTATTGATATTTCCTCAGACCGATTCATCATTGAGCGTAGTGTCTAATTCAAAGAAAGTGTCTCGCATGTACATCAGCAGCCACATGCACACACCTTCATTCTTCCACTTGTCCGATATGATGAGAATGCAAATGCCGACTCTTCTTCAGATGAGAGTTCTGATTCATAGGACTTAGATGATTGATATTCAGAGCCAGTACAGTCATATGCAGGGTCAGAGCATCTAGATGTAGTTGCAGAGCCATATTTGAGGCCCAAGTGGGCACAAACTACTCTTCAGGATGCAGGGGATCTCGTTGGTGATCCAGCCGATACTAGGAGGACTCGATCTGATTTCGAGGAGCCTCTTGTTGCACTCATTGCCACTGAACCATTTCCCTCTATCAATATTTTCTTGGTTCAATATTTAGATCCAGAGTCTTATGATGAGGCTGATAGAAATCCCTTTTGGGAATCCTACATTCAGGACCAGTACAACTCCCTCCTTGAGAACCAAACTTGGGATCTGATTCCCCTTCCTTCTGGGAGGAAAATTGTCAGATGCAGATGGTTCTATAGGACCAAGAGCACATCTGATGGATAGACTAGCAGATACAAAGCCATGCTTGTTGCCAAAGGCTTTCAACAACTGCATGGTATTGACTATGATGAGACCTTCACTCCAATAGAGAAGATGGATTCCATACGATTGGAACTTGCCATTGCGGCAACCAAGGGATGGGAATTCCATCGGATGGACATGAATAATGCATTTCTTCACGGTGATCTCTCTGAGGATATCTATATGGAGCAACCCCAGGGATTTATGCATGACTCATGTTTGGTTTGTCGACTGAAGAAGTCCCTTTACGACCTCAATCAAGCTCCGAGGGCATGGTATTCCAAGATGGACTCCTACCTGTTGTCACAGATATGTGTACGTTGTAAATCAGACCCAAATGTCTACATGCTCAGGATGACTAATTCATTTCTACTCTTAGTTCTGTATGTTGATGATTTGGTGATGACCGGTTGCTTGAATTCAATTATTTATGTAGTCAAGAGGATTCTAGATGACAGGTTTTTGATGACGGACATGGGTCTACTACACTTCTTCCTTGGACTCGAGATCAGTCAGGATGCATCAAGAATCAAACTGTCTCAGGCCAAGTATGCATGAGATCTCCTTGAGAGATTTCACATGATAGACTACAAGTTTGCTTCGACTCCTTTCCTATCAGGAGTCAAACTTGAGGATGGCAAGGAGCCTCCACTAGTTGATATCACACTATACAGATAGCTGGTGGAGATCTTGTTGTATCTCACACACTCCATAATAGACCTCTCCTATGTAGTCGACACAGTTTCCAGGTTCATGCAGGAACCGCATAAGCTACATTAGAAGGCTGCAAAGCATATCCTTCGATATGTATAGGGCACCATGACCTTTGGGGTTCATTATGCAACGGACTCTACATTATATCTCATCAGGTTTATTGATTTTGATTGGACTGGCAATAGAACTGATCGCAAGTCCACATATGTTTACTCACTCAGTCTTGGTTTCAGGACTATCTATTGGTCGAGAAAGAAGCAAGCTGCCATTTATCTATCTTCCGCTAAGGCAGATTATAGAGGGGTAGTTAACATAACCATTCAGGATATGTGGCTACAACATTTTCTCACTGAGTTGGGCATTATGTTTCATCGGTCGATCATCATCTGGTGTGACAACTAGATCACTCTGAAGTTCTACAGAGATCCATTTTAGAGGCAGTGGACGAAGAACATCGAGATCCACATGCACTACATCTGGGACTTAGTACACAAGGGGATCATCGACCTATAGTTCTGTCCTTCAACAGAACAAATGACATACATCTTCACCAATACGTTCACTGAGAAGAAGTTCCATTCTCTGCGAAGTCGTCTTGTAGTGAAGGACACAGTTGCCTAGCAATTATAGTTCTTATTTTTACATACATCGTACCTTGAGGGGGTGTTTTTGCCATGAGTTTTTCCCTCTTTCCTCACTTTATTTCAGGGTATCTTTTGTATTTGGGTACCTAACATGGCCTCATTGTCGGGACCCATTCTTTATTTTCACCATAGTGATGTTCAGGGGGTGGGGGGGAGGGTGTTGGAGTTACTTCACACACACCTAGGATTTATTTTTCCTAAGGTTTTTCCTTGTTTATTAGTCATTATTATTCATTTATCCAGTCTCCTATGTTTTAGGAGAGAACATTCCTCCTAGAGAATATTCTCTTTAGTTGACACTTTAGTTTGACTAGTTGAGTTGAGTCTAGATGCTACATTGGTTTTATCACCATGCAACATTGGGATCATCACCATGATAATGCACACTTTCCTTGGGATCATCACTAGACTAGTGCATTACCGTTGATTCCTTGATCTACTCCTCACTACACTATGTTCAGTCAATTAAGTGAAAAATGGTTGACTAGTTAACTCAATTAGGTGGCAGTTCACTCCCGTAACTGTTTGAGAGACTAGAATAGGTAGCAGTTCACTCCCGTAACTGCTGGTGTGTGTCCAGATCACTCTATACCACCACTATGGTGCATTGGTTCTCCTCTAGTGTGCATTCATTGAGTTATACATAGTATATCATGTGTAAATTATTCATTATTCATTACGGTTAATGATAATTCTTCTATTCTTTCTCTCCTTCTTCTTCTTTCTCAATTTATCTCTGCAAATGTGTGTAGTATTTTATAGATAGATCTATTCTATGCAGGTTCAACACATTTACACCAGTGCATGGTCTCTAAAAGTGATTGCAAGATGTGCCACTTTTGTATATCCATCTATAATTTTTGTAGCTGCCCAAATATTCTCACAAATAAACAAATGCTTCTCTGGGTCCTCCAACCCTTCTCCATGAAACTCTTGTAACCAAATAGTTCAATCTTGTCATGCAATTGTGAAATGTGTTGTACCGCCTCTATGCAGTGTAGATATCTATCTACTACTAGTTGAACTTGTACCTCCACTTGAATTTCCACTGGACTCTCATCTTACTAAAATCCTTATTCTACTAATCATTGGTTTTCTAAATGCTTCTTTCTCTTCAGATGTCTTAGTCGCACATGGGGTTGTGGGTTCCACACTAATTCTGATTTGGAATGGAGAGACTTCTTCTACATTGGAACCTTGACCTCTATGCTTTCTCTCATATGTGGTGCACAGGATATCCTATATCTTCCCCATAGCATGTAGATTCTCTACCTCCTCTTCATCACTATCCAATCCCTCTCGCTCGACTACTGCCCTCTTTTTCCTATTGATCTTATATTGGTAGGATCTTCTACAGTGTGTTGTTCCCTCTCTTTCCAATATTTCCTTGGTATGTTCCTCATCCATCATGATGGGGTCCATTTCTTCCTTCCTCTGACCTCTATCCAGGTCCTTCTCCATATATTAGATCATCCTTAGTGTTTCCCCCAGTTTCCCCATTTGCACTTAGTGATTTAGTTGTCTAAGTTCATTGTCATCACTCCTTCATCATGCAATAAAATCTTGATTGATGTGTAAAGTGATCGTATATACCTCCCTCTCGGTCCCTTAAAAAATTCCTTCGCTGCAGAAGTGTAATACTTCACAGTATCGACTGCAAACTCAATAATAAATCTTGCAACAATACTGTCTAGCCAAAATTCCATTATTTTAGCACCGAAAGTCACCTCTGGATTGCGACAGAAGTAAGCCCAGTATCCATCAAAGTTTATATGTCACAGGTTGGTTTTATACGAGGTCAATGGGTGCAGACTCAAGACAGTATCATTTTAACTAAGAAAACAGAGATTGGCACGCATGAATAGGTGAGGTCTTGATTCAACTTCAGTCAGTAAGTTGAGCTTAAGTATGAGTAGAGGGAAGACTTAGCGAGAAGGATGAACAAGACTACTATGGGCATCAGGCCTTCTAGCAGCTCGAAGAGGAAAAACTCAATACTCAAGAGCAATCTTGAGATCAAGCTTCAGACACTGAAATATGGTGCACGCAACACAGTTACAGCAACAGGATGATCAAACCTTCATCACCCTGCAACTGTAATAGATCAACTGGATCTTCCATGCTTCAGCCATCCAATGTAAGAGGGAAAAGAAAACACAAGAAACTGATTACAACTGGCCGCGATGCCACTGTGATCAAACCTTCATCACAACAACATAACTACCATTGATTGGATCATCCATGCCTGAGTGTTCTAACAAAGTTGTTACGGAGAAATGGAAAGAAAGATGACTTTCATTAAACAAGAATTCTCAAATATAGATACATAACCAGAGACTAGAGTCTTCATTAAAACTTTACAAATCATGAGCGTAGCTCAACCATCGACCCTAACAAAATATCAAAACTGAGTATTTATACTCAGAAAAACTTGCCACCATCGGGAGTGTGACCTAGCCACTACAATCAAAGCTTTGCGTCTGCATCTTCCTTTTTCATTTTGTACATGCATTCTTCTGTCAGACACGAGTTCGGATCAATATGGGGTTTCCAGGAAAATCTGCTGACAGGGGAACTTTGGGTTGACATTCTGCTTCCATGGCCAGTTCTTCCATGCTTTCTATTTATGTGGTGAAATATGGTTTCAACCACCTTCCCCATTTCCATTAACTACTTTCATCGGGATCAGGACGAGGCCTGACACCGATGAATTCTCTAGGCGGTGTTCGTGATTTATCCAAGTCAATCTCGAAGCCTCGAGACCACACAGATCCACTACTGAGAAAAATACAAGCACTTTTAGCCTTGGGCGCAACTCCTTTCCATCACTTCACACGACCTTGGGCCACGACCTCATGCTTATCCCACATGAAATTTTGGGATTTCTCATTTTGAGATTTTTCACTACCCTTGATTTCCAATGTTCTGATGCTCGAAATCGTGAAATGACCCTTTTGGATCAACGTTTAGATTAGATTTGAATATGACGGCCATGATCACCTCCTTGAACAACCTTATCCACCCGCTACTTAATGGGTGCTTATCGCTCTTTATGGCCCTGCTTCTCATATGACCTCGGTCTGTGATCGTGGGCCTAATTCCCAGGCATTTCAGGATTTCATGTTTCGCGAGTTTGAACTATGTTCCATACTAAAAAATCCAAGTCACAAAATCATGATCACTCAGATCAGGTGACACGCATCCCTTTGCATCGGATGACCTAGATGAATATCGACATTTCGGGACCCAGGAAATCTGTGTATTTTTCACTTCAACTTTCTTGAAATGAATTCCTCCATGATTTGGATTTGGTGCCATGCGTCCTTCTGAAATGGACAACCCAGATCATTTCGTGACTTCGCGTTTCACGAATCCTCATAGCCCTGCCCTTTGACTTCTCCATGTCGAAACCTCTGACTTGCGAAATCGCGATTTCTCATTATCTACTGCCACTTGCTCCTCTAGTTTAGATGACCCAGATCTAATCTTCATCGTATCAGGATTTCGCATCCTGGGAAGTTGAAAGACTACTCACCTTCCCTCTCTCAATTCCCTATTTTTTGACGTCGCCAGTGTCGGATCAACGATCCATGAATTTCCTCGATCCAATGACATTTCTCACTTCAACTTCCCGAAATAACTTCCTCTGAGGTTCGTATTAGGTGCCACATGTCCTGCTGGATCGGACGACCAAGACTAAGCCTGTACTTGATTGGATTTTTTTCGACTAGAAGAGTGCGCGCCTCAACCTTGGAGAAAACACATTTGTGGGTTTTTTAAACCCCTTCTTTCGCATTTGGTCACCCAATAGAAAATTTCTAAGGGAAAACACGCCCCGTAGAAATATGTGATAACATTTGGCTCCACAGGGGATGGAATGCTCCCTACAAGCTATCAAGAATGCATAGCTCCAGTGCCTTTATTGTTGGGTTATGGAGTCAAGCTCAAAAATTTCACTGAAGAAAACAGGGAAATATGTACACACTACTCTACCAAAAACGAAAACAAACACATGGGCTCCAGAAGGAGCTTATTTATGTACAATCCTATGCTAACTGATATATACAAAGTGCTAGGTGAAAGAAAACTTCCACCATAGCCATTCAAGTAACTTCCCAACATGAAGCTCTTTTACTCTGTCAATGATGAATAACATATGACACAATCATGACAACATAATGATTACATCCTTTAGCTTTCCTCTAGATGGAAATGGTGGGATCAGACTTGGAGGCTTTAAAACATGAAGGAAATACAAATCCATGTATCCCTTCATAGGCTTATAGGAAAAGTGACAAACTCCAGAAAATTTATAACAGGCAGCCCTCTCTGCTACACAACTTCTTACACAAGGCTGAATATCTCTGGTAGGCACAGGTGGATTAGAAGATGATGCAGGATGACTGGTCCTGTGTAACAATTGCTCACTAATAGGCTCTGAACAGGAAATAAACTGCCCTTCTAGCTCTTCTTCCTCTTCTTCTTGTCTCTCCCAAGGGTCAGATTCATAATAATCATAAACATGACCATGGGAAGAGATCTTCTCTTCAATCTGTTGCTCAGTGATTTTTTCAAGCCAAGGAAGGTTGATTTCCTCACAATATTTTCCTTTAGTGGACAGAGGATAAGACTCTGATGTATGTTCTTGGAAATCCTACATATCCATCTTAGAATCTGATTCATAGTTGTCATACACAGGATGGATTCTCCCCAAGTCATCAAAAAGTGATGTAGGGCACTACTTCTTTTCATCCAAATACACCATTATTTCTTCATTTAAATCCGAGACAGCAGGCACGTCAGGAGCAGAATATAAGGCCTCTATACTTATGAAATCTTCAATACTATGACCATCAGTAGGGCTGACAAGAACATCTGTCTCAAAGACTAGATAATCCTTTGCACTTTTCTCAGGTTCCAACCTTTCTATTCCGATAGAGAGAGATTCGTCTAGTTCCATCAGCTCACCCAAAACATCTTCTTCCTCCTCACAGCCCTCATCCTCACCGCTTTCAATTGAAACAGTCATATCTTGAATACAATATTTATATTCCTCACAACAATTATGACAGATAAACTCAGAGGAATAATACCTTTGACAATGCTTATTGAAAGCTGCATGAAACTGCTCTAGGGAGGAAATGCTAGTAGGGGGCAAGGAGTGATACCACTCACGAGCATCTCCCGCCAGTGAGAACATGAACATATTTAATAATACATCCTCATGATGTATTTCCCACTGGTGCATGAGTTCATGAAAATCACAGAGATGTTGGGCAGGGTTGTCCTCTTTATGCTTGTTAAATATGGGAAAAAAATCAACCCACTCATCGACAGTAGGAACAACGTTAGAAAAACCAGGAACAACATAAAAATTAAAATGAGAAAACCTTTCAGCCAGAATTTTGTCCATTTCGAATTAGTGGAGTTGCCAGGTGAATGATGTGCAGAGTGAGTGTGTCTGGTCTTTGTTCACCATCAAAGAGCAGATATGATCGTTGTGTTCTTCCAAGGGCTACCAAGTGTTGCCAGAAGCAACCACATTGGAAAAGTGGAGTTGAGACAGTGGAGTCACCAGGTGCACAGTTGAAATATTTGATGTACTGAGTTCTGATGCACCTTCAGAATCAGTAAGCTTTGTCATTCTACCTAGGTAAAATCTTCAATTTGTCCCCGTCAACGGTGCCATAAATGTTAGCACCGGAAGTCACCTTTGGATTGCGGCAGAGGTAAGCTCAGTACCCATCAATGTTTATATGTCACAGGTTGTTTCCATACGAGGTCAATGGGTGCAGAATCGAGACAATATCGTTTTAACTCAGAAAGCAGGGACTGGCACACAGGAATAGGTGAGGTCTTGATTCAACTTCAGTCAATAAGTTGAGCTTAAATATGAGCAAAGAGAAGACTTAGTGAGAAGGATGAACGAGACTACTATGGGCATCAGGCCTTCTAGCATCTCGAAGAGGAAAAACTCAATACTCAAGAGAAATCTCGAGATCAAGCTTCAGACACTGAAATATGGTGCAAGCAATACAATTACAACAATAGGATGATAAAACCTTCATCACCCTATAACTGCAATAGCTCGACTAGATCTTCCATGCCCAAGCCATCAATGTAACAGGGAAAAGACAACACAAGAAACTGATTAAAACTGGCCACAATGCCACTATGATCAAACCTTCATCACAACAACATAACTACGCTCGAATGGATCATCCATGCCCAAGTGTTCTAACACACATATTACGTAGAAATGGAGAGGAATTTGACTTTCATTAAACAAGAAGTCTCAAATACAGATACATAATCAGAGACCAGAGTCTTCATTAAAACTCTACAAATCGGGAGCGTAGCTCAACCATCGACCCTAAAAGAATATCAAAACTGAGTATTTATACTCATAACATCTTGCCACCACTGAGAGTGTGACCTAGCCACTACAATCAAAGATTTGTGTCTACATCTTCCTTTGTCAGTCTGTACATGCATTCTTCTGTTAGACGCCAGTTCCGATCAGTACGGGCTTTGCAGGAAAATTTGTTGACAGGGGAACTTTGGGATGACAGTCTACTTCCACAACTATTTCTTCCATGCTTTCTATTTATGTGGTGAAATGAGGTTTCAACCACCTTCCCCATTTACATTAACTACTTTCATCGGGATCAGGACGAAGCGTGACACCGATGAATGCTCCAGGTGGTGTTTGCGATTTATCCAAGTCAATCTCGACGCCTCAAGACCACACAGATCCATTGTTGAGAAAAATACAAGCGCTTTCATCCTTGGGCACAACTCCTTTCCATCACTTCACAGGACCTCTGGTCACGACCTCATGTTTATCCCACATGAAATTTCAGGATTTCGCATTTCGGGAGTTTTCACTCCCCTTGATTTCCAATGTTCTGATGCTCGAAATCGCAAAACGGACCATCTAGATCAACGGTTGGATTAGCTTTGAATCTGACAGCCATGATTACCTCCTCAAACAACCTTATCCGCCTACTGCTTAATGGGAACTTATCTCTCTTTATGTCCCTTCTTCTCATATGACCTTGGGCTATGATCGTGGACCTAATTCCCAGGCATTTCGGGATTTCGTGTTTCACGAGTTTGAACTGTGTTCCATACTGAAAACTCTGAGTCACAAAATTGTGATCACTTGGATTGGGTGACACGTATCCCTTTGCATCGGATGACCCATATGTATATCAACATTTTAGGACCTCAAACTTTCATCATTTCAGGACCCAGGAAATCTATGCATTTTTCACTTCAGCTTTCCTGAAATGACTTCCTCCGCGGTTTGGATCTGGTGCCACACGTCCTTCTGAAATGGACATCCCAGATAATTTCATGACTTCACGTTTTACGAATCCTCATGAACCTGCCCTTTGACTGCTCCATGTTGAAACCTCCGACTCGCGAAGTCGCGATTTTTCATTATCTGCTGCCACATGCCCCTTTGGTTTGGACGGCCTAGATCTAATCTTCATTGTATCAGGATTTCGTGTCTCAGAAAGTTGAAATACTACTCACCTCCCCTCTCTCGATTCCCGATTTTTTGACTTCGCCAGTATCGGATCAACGGTCCACAACTTTCCTTGATCCAACGACATTTCTCACTTCAACTTCCTAAAATAACTTCCTCCGTAGTTCGGATCTGGTGCCACACGTCCTTCTCAAATGGACGGCCCAGATCATTTCGTGACTTCGCGTTTCACAAATCCTCATGACCTTGCCCTTTGACTGCTCCATGTGTTAGAATATAGAAGATTGTGCTCGTTTTACCATTGACAATACCCTCATCACCCAACCACTGGCCGAAGCCACCCTCCGAGCACCTTGACCTTGACTGAGAAGAGAATCTTGGTAGCAATCCAATAGCCAAGAGAGGCTAATGCACCAAGCAAGAAATAGAAACTAAACTAAACAGATGATCCCACCGAGAGGCTAGCGCACCACTTTCCATCTCTCCCAGAAACTTGTGCACCAAACTGCAACTGCCTGCGTAGATTTGGTTCACTCTGCAACTGCTGAGATGATGAATAATGAAAACTGGCGCCTTGTATTTATAATAATCTTGGCAGTTTAACTGGGGCCGACTTCTCCTTCTGGGTATCAATAAATTCATATTAAATGTATTTGTCCAACTGACAACTTTTCTAGGGTTTCCTTCAATTCTTTGCTTCCTTCCGGAGGATTCTAGTCCTGTCATAGGTCACAATAGAGATTCATGCCTTCCGAAGCTACCATAATATTAACACTCCCTCCTAGCTAGGGAGGTATGGTCTTGAGAACAATAGACCATTCAACTGGTAGCAACACAAGCACCGTCATTATTATCCAACTGGATAATCTCCTATGACAACTGGTACAATATCAAATGATAGAACACACCTGTATCTATCAGGTAGTATGCAACTACTCAAACCATGACATATAGTCACAAACAATGGAACACATCCATCAGTAGTATATCTCTATTGTCTGGAGATAAGCAGTCTCTAGGCCAATCTTTCACTCACATCTGTGAGTTCTGAAAGAATATCTGCCTCATAAATGGTGGAGCACATCCACCATAGTAGTTTACATCTACTGTCATATATTCTTCATAACAAACATATGATAACAACCTGCATAGAAATGATATTATGATAAAAACTGAATCATCTAGGCCAATCTTTCACTCACATCTGTGAGATATGAAAGAATGTCTACCCTCAGTATAGAATATCAATAATGGGCTATCTGCCCCATTCTTCTCAAACAAGGAAGAAGGATTATTTCCAATTTCTGAGCCCGGACCATTTCTCACCCTGGGCCATTCTTCGTTCACTAATAAAAGTGCACCCTAGATAGAATGTATAAACCCTAATAAATTTTTTGACCATTCCTCACCCTAGGCCATTCCTCCGACACTAAACAAAGTGTAACCTGGAGAGAATGAGTCTGCCCTAAGGAATGACTGTCCCTAATTATTGAGCTTGGAC
>JASDQU010100015.1:106554-132463 GCA_032191745.1 Picea mariana
ACGTATCCCATAGCCTCCCACTACCTTTTTCTTGATCCAAACACCTCCCTCACTCATATACACCCTATATCTATGATCTAAACCCTAGATGGTGCACCCTAGCCTTGGGATCGCCTCTTATGCTTGGTGGTAGACACTTGGCATTAATCCAAGAGAGGTAGGTTTGTCTTTCCAAGTATAAATATATCCATTTACTCACTCCCAACTCACCATATCATGAGCTATTTTTATGCTACTTGATTTTCCAATCTCTCTCTCTCTCTCTCTCTCTCTCTCTCTCTCTCTCTCTCTCTTCCATTCTTTGGCTCTTAGGGTTTTGGAGCAAGTATTTCTCCAAGATCCATTTTATTGAATCATAATAAAGGAGAAGATTTGGAGGAATTTTGAAGGAGCAACAAGTATTTTTGTTCTTTCAACACATGAGGTAAATTGTTTTGATTTGATATGATGATGGCATAGGTAGATCTTAGGTAAAGTATTTTATTTGAGTAGATCTAACAAAGACTAGTCTTGTAGATCTATATGTGTTGATTAGCTAGATAGGGTGCAAGTATTTCATCTTATTAGCTTAATCATCCATATTATCTATTCTATGCATGTCATTGTGTTAGATCTTACAGGTTTGGCTTCAAGGGTTTCATTGGGAATGCCTCAAGGAAGAGTCCTCCCTTGAGACACATAAACTCCTCTCTTTCTCTATCTATTTCTCATTCTCTATATGCTCTCATTCCATACATATTTTCAGCTAGCTTAACATAGTTTAATGATCACCAAAATATAAATTTTTCATCAAATTTATTTAAGAAAAATTTTTTCCCTAAAAAGCAAAAGTTTTTCTTCACTTGTATTGTTGTGTGTAGCATTTCCAGCAATTATACCTTGCTGGTTTTTGCAGGTTTCAGATTTGGTTGAGGGGGTTTGGCTACCCAAAAACATCCACACAACACTCCAAGACCCTCCTACAAGTTGGTAGCTATTTCTCAACCTTCTCTTTCAAATTTTAGGGCTTCTTGTGCATAGATCTATTTATTTTCTTGTTTATTTAGTGGCTCATTGGTTGGGGAGAAGGAGTGGTATGGCCTCCTCACATGTGTGAGACTTGGCGTAGCTTAGGTCAAGTGTATATCTTGTTTTATTTTGAGTTTTGAGCACCTTTTGAGCTAGGACATGGGGTTTGGTGGATGTTGGGCATCTCCCAAACCTAGGATGTGGGGTTAGAGTTTGGTCTTGCTTAGTTGCTTGCTTGTGTCTTTAGCTTGTCATTTCTTGCTTATCTTTCTCTCTTTTCCAATTTGTTTCTAAGCCTAATAAGTCTAATAATTGCCTACCTTTTGGGAGAGGAATACCCCAAATAGTAAGGCTAGGGTTTTAATATGTGTTGTTGATCCTACATGCTTAATGGTTTAAAATATGCTAGATCTAGATCTCACACATACTAATCCTTAGTTTAAGCCTATTGGGCATAATCAACTTATTTAGATTTATTTCATGCTTAAGCCACATCTAGATCTATCTCTTTCTTACATGCTTAAATCTAACACTTTAAATGCTTAATGCTTCAATAGTTTAGTGAATGGTTTTTCTTTACATGCTTTAACATCTTAAGGACATTTGCCAACACACTTAAGGTTAATGCTCGTTGAATAAGTTGATAGTGTAGGCATATGCTTAGATCCTCCTTTTCTTTCACACTTAATGCTTTGGTCTTAATGCTCTTAACAACATAAGATAAGTGTGATAATCTTTTATTTCTTGTTGGCAAGTTGTTCTTGCCCTTGGTTTAAGTTTTCTTTCATAGCAAGCTTCATATGTTATTGATCTAGTGCACGGTAGTGAACTAAATATTTATTTCAGCTATTCTTCATTGCTATACATGTGTTAATGATCTTTATTTGTAAGCTTAAGAAACACACATAACAGGTTGAAGTGAGTTTCGGCCTTGGCAATAAATCACACTTTTAAGGCACCTTAAAATCATCAAAACACTCTAAAATACACCTAAAAGTATACCCAGTTGATATATTAACTTAATAGACTTAATAGGGCACCTTAGACCACCATATTCACCATCTAAAACGGGTATTGAGGAGGGAAATTGAAATTGATAGGCCGGGGACGGTCTCACGGCACAAAGGAGTGTCCTTTCCGTAAAAACTCAATTCTTTGGGCTGACTGTAACAGATAGGGTGGGCCTCGTTGCTTCACTATCTTGAGCATCCAACAGCTATTTGGAAATTGAGGGAGGAGGCTTTGGTGAAACACTTTAATAGGGGTATTAAAATCTTTTAAATCTTAAGAGCCCTTAATCACTTAATAACCTTGGGGCTTAATCATATAATAATACTTTGTGGTTTATTGAATATCTTGATCATTGTTGAATACTTGTACTTTAATCTCTAAATCTTCTAAAGTATCCTTGTAAATGTGTTGATGATGCCAATGCTTTAGTATTCTTGTATCCTTCACACACATTTAAAAGGCGGTTAGATTGCTATATTGTATCATTGTATATTTGTACTTGTACCTAATATTCATTGGATTTAATTATTCTTTTGTAAGTAACTTGTAATCATATTGTAACGAAACACCCTAACAACTAGTTGACCTCTTTCCCAACCTTAGGCACTAGACTTAGTTGACTTAGGGAAAGGCTTGCTTCACATGCTAACCCTTGCATCTTGCATTGTTGCCTTAGCATCATAGGATAGACTCCCTCTAACCTTAAGAAATTAAAATCAACTCCTAGAAATCAACGTTAAATCGTATCTAGTAACTAGGGTCTACCCCCCTTGACTTCCCTAGGAGTGAGCCTAGACGAAAGAGGTTCCGGTAAAAGTGACAGCGTGGGCTGTGAACCTAGGCATTGTGTCTCCGAGGACACACTAAGTGATCCGGACTTAGCTCACATTTGAAAGTGTGTATAAGTACGGAAACATCTTTGTCGCCGCTGTTGGGGATAAGTCATTTACCCTTGGTTAAAACGACTATAACTTGATTCTTTAAGAACTAGATAATAAAAAATTTAGGCCTTAAAATTATTTGAACTTGTATTGGTTATCGTTTTTTGATTCCTTTCCAAGTGGCAACTCCATTGAAAAAATCTAGCAAGTATACTACTAGGAGCACTTCACAAGGAGTGGTTTATTCTTTTCCCGAACCCGAAAAGGTTTATAGGAGGAGACTAAATCACCTTTCTCCTAGGAAACTACTTGAAAGTATTGGGGAAGAAGCACTCACTGATATATCCAATTCTTGTTCCAAACTAATAATCAACCAACTGTTAATAATCCCACTAATACTCCTAATGTAACAATGAGTACCTTTTTAAGTCCTTTGAACTTTGCAGCAATCCAAGGTGCCCCTCACGATGTTCCCGAAAAAGCCATTGACAAGTTTCCTATATTCCATGGGAACAATGCTATAAGTGCCAACTCTCACATCTCAAGCTTTCACAGGTGTGTGGATAAGTATTGTCGAGGTCATAACGAAGAAGATGTGAAGCTGACCTTTTTTTCCTTTTCTTTAGAAGGATATGTTGCCGACTGGTTCTTAGATTTTTCTGCAAATAAGTTCAACACCCTTAATTCAATTATTGATGAATTTAAGAAGAGATGGGGTGATCAAAAGGAACATAGATTTCAACTTGCTTCTCTTACCACTAGCCATAAAAAAGAAAATGAAATCGTGTTAGAATTTAACACTAAGTTTAATCATGTGGTAAAAAGCCTTCATAATGATGTCAAGCCTTCAGATCTTGCAATCTCGATTTATTATATTGATGCATTTGATGCAGGTGGATATCAGGGGCCACCCACCTTTTCCAAATGGCTCAAAACAGTTTTCTGGCCATTTTGGCAATTTACTATTTTTAGCAGGTTTTAACTTCCGGGGCCATTTTGAGGGCCTAAATGAAGTTTTTTTGAGATCGAGGTTCTCAATGATAGCCGAATTCATAATTGAGCCCCCAAAATGAATCTCCTCGACGATACCTTTCCAACGAGCTATCACACGCCTAAAATGGAGATCGTATGCAAAAGTTACGACCCCGGGAAGTTGATGCACCAACTTACCCAAACGGGGCCCACATGACTTTTGGCGCTTCATCTCCTAGGGTTAGGTTTTTGGATGTCTAGGACTTTTGGCACTCCCATATATTGTAAAAAGGGCCTTCAGAGCCTCATTGTAACCATCTTCTTGCGAATGCGAGTAGCCGTCACATCTCTTCTCAGAGATAAGCTGCCACCATTCTAGCGAGTCTTTCACTTTGTATTTTTACAGTCTCTGTAAATTTCTTTCATTAATAGAAACCGTGTATTACTGTATCTCTGTGTTTATGGTTGCATCTCTGATATATTTCTGTTATATTACTGGATATACGTGATATCTCTGTGCATTTCTTTATTATATCTCCGCTCTCATTTCGTGCCGAAAATAATCCGGATCAGCATTTGAAGGAGAAATGAGGTATGCCTTAAGGGATAAGGATCCTCAAAATTTGGAAGCAACACAATATACAACTATGATAATTGAGAAAAATATTATTGAGGCTAGGAATTCCAATGTTCATGGTTTCAATGGAGGTTCTTCTTCAAAGAAAAATGATGCAAAGAAGAAGAAGGATGAGAGTCAAGGATCATCAAGTAATGCTATTAAAGAATTGACTCAGTTAATTAAGAAAATGGAAGTGAACCATACCAATCAAATCAATGCTTTGCAAAATAGGTTGATCACAATGGAGAGGTCCCAAAATAATAGACAACAACACAAGCCAAATGATAAGTGGCCAAGAAGACCTCCTCAAAATGATCAAAGGCCACCTAATCCTTTTGAATCCACCAACTGGGTAGAACATCGCTCTATACCTTATTGTAGGCCTTGTGGTGAGTTTCATGAGCAATCAACTTGTTTAGTGTTCCTTGAAGAATGTGAAAATGATTATGGAAACCAAGGAAATGAACAAGTAAATATGTGTGGTGAAAGATACTATGGTGGCATTTATGATTGGATGGGTTTTGATGGAAGTAGTGGAAACTTCATGAATGATAATGTTGATAAAGTTATAGAAAAGTATGGTCCCAAGCCCACACCCCAATAGGTTGCAGAAATGGCTAAGTTTAGAGCCATTACATACCCAAGGAGTGGAAATAAAAGTCAAGACAAAGGTCAAACTAGTGCTCCCAAGGTATCTCCTCCTAAGTCAAATGTGCCTATCAATGCAGACTTGAATATTGACTTAGGTAGATGATTGAATAATGTAAAAACGTTAGTACCAATATCAAAAATTATGAATATCCCTTCACAGAGGGAGAAACTACTTAAAGCCATAGATGAACATCCTAAAAGTGTTGTAGAGAAACAACCAGTTGTGGCTTACCAGGATGCACTAGTAATTTTACAGAATTGAGATAGGAAAAATGAAAAGAATTTTCCTTTCTACCTTTCTCTACTTGTGAACGATAAATTTTTACACAATTGCATGCTAGATTCAGGAGCAATCTCAAATCTTATTACTAAGAAGCTGATGGAATAGTTAAAGTTAAGAATATCAAGACCTTATCATAACGTTTGTGCCTTGGATAGTCAAACGATTGAGGTGCATGGATTGATTAAAGTTTTGCAAGTACACTTAGCAGTATTTCTGGATATCATGTTTGAGAAGGATATTGTGGTGATTGATGTTCCGGATGTTTGGGGAATGTTGTTGAAAAGAAAGGCAATTGCATATTTGGGAGCTAGTCTACAAATGGATTTATCTTATGCTAGTCTCCCTACCCCGGATGGAAACACATTTAAGTTTAATAAGGAAGTGTACAGAAAATATCATGTTGAAGATTCCAAAAATCCTAAAAATGAGTTAACATGGAATGATGAGGGTGTTGGTAACTATGCCATCTTGTCTAATTCTATTGTGCCTTTTGAAGAAAGAGTTCAAGATAATGAATTAGACAAACTATGGTACTTGAATTTTGATGGTGCTTTTTCTAGAGCAGGAAAAGGTGTTGGAATTGTGCTTCAAACTCCAAATGGGGAAGTGTTGAAATTGGCCTATATATTGGAGTTTGATGCAACCAATAATGTGGTTGAGTGTGAGGCTTTACTCCTTGGTTTGGAACTTTGAAAGGATAGAGGTGTGAAATGTCTAAATATTAAAGGGGATTCACACTTGGTTATACAACAGTTAAAGAATAAATTTGCTTGCAAGTAGAAAAGATTAAAGGGATATAGGAATGTAATTTGGGACTTACTAAACAATCTAGATGCTTTCAAATTAATTTATATTCCTAGAGAATGGAATTCAAAGGCAAACGAGCTTGTAGTAGTTTCTTCCACACTTCAACTTCCATATGATTTGATTGATGAGAATATTTCGGTGGAAGTAATTTTTCGGCCCTTAGTTCCTAATAATGTGGATCATTGGCAGATTTGTAATGATGAAAAATAGGTGATTAAAATTTTGACTCACATGCATGAATTTTCTGATTTGGACATCATCATTAAAGATAAGGGTTGTAATTATACAGGAAATGATGATAAAATAAAAGCACCCCCTAGGCAAGTTGTGTCCTTAGAAAGGTACTTTGATAGACAAGATGGTCACAAACAAAAATAACAATCAAGGAAAAAGTTATGTGACCACTTGGAGATTAATATTGGAACAAGCAAAGAGCCTAGGATGGTAAAGATAGGAAATACTACCCCTATAGAAGAAATGATTGAAATTGTTGAATTATTAAAACAGTATAGGGATGTCTTGGCTTTCAGTTATGATGAGCTCAAAGTCTATAGGGAGGATGTGATTCAGCATTTGATTCATCTCAAGGAAGAAACTAAGACCTTTAGATAGAAGTTGAGACAGTTAAACCCCAAGTTAGCTCCTTTGGTCTAATAGGAGTTACAGAAAATGTTAGAGGCTGGCATCATTGTTCAAACTAGACATTCTTCATGGTGCTAAAACTTGGTTGTTTCTAAGAAGAAGAATGGAAAGATTCGGATATGTATTGACTTTAGGAATTTAAACATTTCTTGCACAAAAGACAACTACCCCCTTCCCAAGATAGAAACTTTACTTCAACAGGTTACAGGATCCAGGATGATTTCCATGCTTGATGTATTCTCAGATTATAATCAGATCAGACTTAAAGCAGAGGATAGGCATAAGACAACTTTTACTACTCCATGGGGAACTTTTTAATATCTCAGAATGCCATTTGGTTTATCAAATGCAGGATCTACTTTTCAGCGAGCTATGGATTATGCCTTTAGGGGGTTGATTGGTAAATTGATTGAAATATATCAAGATGATTTGACAATCTTTTCTAAGGATAGGAAAACTCACATTAACCACCTTAGGCAAGTTTTGGATAGATGTAGAGAGTTTGGAATTTCTCTAAATTCTGCTAAGTCAGTCTTTGGGGTGACTGAAGGTAAATTATTGGACCACATAATTACAAAAGATGGGGTCAAGTTAGAACCGGAAAGAGTTGAAGCCATCAGTAAGGTTCATTTTTATATGTCAAAGAAAGATATACAATCCTTCTTAGGACAAACTAGTTTTGTCCATAGGTTCATTCCCAATTATGCTAAAATCATGAAACCTATATATAAGCTACTTAAGAAGGATGTAAAATTTGAATGGAATGATGAAAGTAAAAGATCCTTTGAGAGTATAAAGACTACCATATGTGAATCTCCTATCCTTATTATCCTTGACTACAATAAGTACTTTCATATTTTCTCCTTTGCTTCTGAAGACACTATTTCTGGTGTGTTGCTTCAGAAAAATGATCAAGGCCATGATCAACCCATTGCATATATGAGTAGGGCATTGTAAAATTTAGAATTAAAGTATCCCATGTTTGAGAAACAGGATTATGCCTTGGTCAAATCACTCAAACATTTCAGAGTCTTCATTGGATATTCCAAAGTGATTAGTTATGTTCATAATTCTGTGGTTAAAGATGTTTTATCTCAAGTGGAAGGATTGGGCTCAAGGGGTAGATGGATTGCTAAGATCCAGGAGTATGATTTGGAGATCAAACATATAAAATTGATAAAGGGTCAAGGCCTAGCTAAAATGTTGACAGAAAGTAATGAGAAGGCCTTGGATATGGTCTACCAAATTCATAATGAAGAATGACATCCTAACTTATTGAAACTTGAACAAGTTGAGTGGTACAAAGACATTATCTTTTATATCAAGAGTCTAACTTGTCCAAGTCATCTAGTGGGACACAAGAAAAGGGATTTAAGGTTAAAAATTTTTAAGTATGTCCTTACTATAGATGGATTAGGATGGAAAAATCCTGATGGGGTTATCCTTAGATGTGCGGATGGCGTTGAGTCAAAGAAACTAATGGATGAATTCCATGGAGGGTTTTGTGGTGGACATTTTGCTACTAAAACCACTACCCACAATATCCTTAGAGTAGGATATTATTGGCCCACAATATTTTTATATGTTCATCAGTTTGTTTGGAAATGTGAGCCATGACAGCTTTTCACAAGAAAGCAGAAATTAGCAGCACTTCCTTTGCAACCAGTGGTGGTTGAAGCACCTTTTCAGCAATGGGGTTTGGACTTCATAGGGAAGTTTAATGATAATTCGAGTAATGGTTATTCATGGGTTATCACAACTACAGATTACTTTACAAAGTGGGTTGAAGCCATTCCTACAAAGTCAGCAACTGAAAAGGTAGTGATGGGTTTCCTAGAAGACAGAATAATAACTAGATTCGGGGTCCCATCAAAGATAGTGATAGATAATGCCAAGGCCTTTTGTTCAACAAAGATGTCTTCCTTTTGTTTCAAGTATGGTATTATCTTGTCACATGCATCAGATTACTATCCATAAGGAAATGGTCAAGAAAAGTCAAGTAACAAAAACTTAATGACCATAGTTAAGAAAATAATCGGTGAAAATAAAAGATCTTGGGATAGTAAAATCAAGCATGCATTATGGGCTGATAGAATAACAAAGAAACCAACAACTAGAAAGAGTCATTTTGAGTTAGTGTATGGATTGCAGGCTAGGTTGCCAGTGCACCTTAGACTTCCTACTTATGGGTGATTTGAGGATGTTTCCACAGAGTAGTATACAGTTCATAACAGGGTCAATTAGATCATTGAGTTAGATGAAATCAGATGAAGGAATTATGATCAAAATTGCAGAAGTCAGGGCATGATAAAAAAATCTTTCGACAGGTCAGCCAAATAGAGGGATTTCATAGTTGGGGATACAATCTTGTTATGGGATAAAGGAAGAGAGAAACCTAAAAATAATGGCAAATTTGATAGCTTATGGTTGGGTCCATATTTGATCAGAAAAATAGCAAGGCCGAATTATTTTCATCTCAGCCATTTGGATGGTGAGCCCATCAATATTCCGCGGAATGGGAAAAATATCAAGCTCTTTTACAGATGATGGGGAAACTTGGTTTCCAAAGGGACACCCTCTGTAATGTATCTCTAACTCTTCTCTCTGTATTTCAATTTTGTATTATTCATTATGAAAATATGTACTTAAAAAAAAAAATTGTACCATAGATTTCATTTGTTGTAAATTAATGATGTTGTACTTTAGTGATACAGGTGGATATCGGTGGCCACCCACCTTTTTCGACTAGCTCAAAACAGTTTTCTGGCAATTTTGGCAATTTACTATTTTTAGCAGGTTTTAACTTCCGGGGCCATTTTGAGGACCTAAATGAAGGTTTTTTGAGATCAAGTTTCTCAATGAATCTCCTCGATGATACCTTTCCAACGAGCTATCACAGGCCTAAAACGGAGATCGTATGCAAAAGTTACGACCCCGGGAAGTTGATGTACTACTTACCCAAACGGGGCCCACATGACTTTTGGCGCTTCATCTCCTAGGGTTAGGTTTTTGGATGTCTATGACTTTTGGCATTCTCATTTATTGTAAAAAGGCCTCTAGAGCCTCATTGTAATCATCTTCTCTCAGATGCGAGTAGCAGCCACATCTCTTCTCAGAGATAAGCTACCAGCGCCCTAGCTAGTTTATTTCCATTATGTCTGTAAGCATATTTCAGTCATTTGTTATTAATGAAATGAAGTCTTATTTCCACTGCATATTTCTGCGTTTATGCGTATTTCTATATTTCATTGTTTTCCTACATAAATCCAAATTAGTGGTATCAGAGAGGTATGCTCATTCTTGATCCTTCTTTGCATGTCCTCAACGAGATCGGGGTATAAGGAGTTGGGGCTCGATCTGGTTGAACCTTTGCAAGATTAGCCTCACAAACCCCGACGACCACCCATGGGGGAAGAAAAGAAAGATGAGGGAGTAGGAGATCCTATAAAAATGTTGCTTGAGGAGGCCCTCGAGAAACAAAGGAACGCGATGATGGACAACTTTGCCCAGATTCTTCAACGGATTCCGACTAGCGGTGCATCGACATCCAGAAGCCACTCTGGAGGTGCCACTCCTTTTAAGGTACAAGTAAACTTTGAAATTCCCATATTTGACGGCCAAATAGATGCAGATGTCGTAGATAGATGGTTGAATCTGTTAGAAGGATATTTCTCGATTCATGACTTTTTCGATCGAGAAAAGATTATTTTCGCACTCCTGAAAGTCGCCCCCCATGTCAAGGACTGGTGGGAAACGTACTCGGAGCAAGAGGGCGAGGGAGAACCCTCTTTTTTCTCGGCCGCACCCACTTGGAATTCCTTCCAAGACGCCATCAAGGAACAATATTACCCCATGGGGAGCTATGAGGACAAATACATACAATGGACTACGTTGCGGCAACAAAGGGACCAAGATGTGCATGAGATGACGAATCTGTTTCATACCCTACGCACAAAGTTGGGTATCAAAGATTCAGAGAAACATTTGGTGTTAAAGTACCGCAGTTGTCTACACAGATACATTCAAGAAGAAATGGAGTTCCTTGACATCTCCTCACTTGGTGTGGCATACCGATATGCTGCCAAGATTGAGCAGAAGTTCAAACAGAAGAAGCGAGACTTTGGGTCTGCAAATCAGAAGCATGGGAAAGGTACTCCCAAACTGCAAAACAAAGGACCAAGCCAAGGTTGGGCAGCCCAGGAGAACCCGCCAAAGCCACAAGCAAAGAACCACACCATGAAGCCAAAAAAGGACACGAGGAAGTGGTGTGAGTTCCATAAGAGCTCCACTCACAACACAAGTGAGTGTCGGGCCAAGTAGTCACTGGTAGCCGAGTTGAAGGCTTCTGAATTGGATGCATGCTCTGACTCTGAATCAGAACCTGACAAGGGGAATGATAGGGGGAAGAAGATTATCGATGTGGATCCCAACACCATCGTTTCCACCACGAAGATCCAGAAGGAGGAACCAGAAGATCCAGAGGAGGCAGAGCGTCTCTTCCATTCCAAGATGTGGGTAAAGGGTTCCCCGTTGCAGTTCATTGTCGACAGCGGGAGCCAGAAGAACCTCATCTTGGTAGAGGTCATGAAGCGGTTGGGCTTGCCGAACATAGCACACCCACAACCATACACCATTGGGTGGCTGCACCAAGGACGGGACCTACGTGTCAGTCGACAATGTCACCTTCCCTATAGCATCAAGCCCTTCACGAATGAGGTATTATGTGACATTTCTCCTCTTGATGTTTCTGATGTATTATTAGGACAACCGTACTTGTGGAAGTGACATGTTGTGTGTGAGTCTAGGCCTCGTGCTGTTATTATCACTTTGGGCAATAAGTTGTACAGGATACCAGAGATAGCACCGCCTACCACCATCTCTTTGGTTACTGCAAAACAATGCAGTAAGCTCATTTCCCAAACTAGGAAATTTGTTTTCCTGATGATCCGCCCTCAGGGAAAGAGGAAGACTATGGCCATGACCTCCAAACAAGGCCCTACTGCACAAAAAAAATAGATGGATAAGGTCGTGGAGGAGTACGAGGACATCTTTACCTCCCCCGCAGGGGTGCCTCTACACTACCAGGTCAAGCACCTGATCGATCTGACCCCAGGTGCACCGCTGCCCAATGGACCCATCTACCGGCGCTCTTTCCTGGAGAATGAAGAAATCAAGAGGCATATTCAGGAGCTGTTGCATAAAGGTCACATCCGGCCGAGTTCATCGCCCTGTGGGAGCCCAATCGTATTAGTGCAGAAGAAGGATGGGACTTGGAGACTCTGCATTGACTATCAGGCACTGAACAAGATCATTGTTTGGAATAGGTACCCGATCCCACAGATTGATGACCTTCTGGACCAACTCAAGGGGGAAAAATATTTCAGCAAGATCGACTTGAATTCTGGGTATCACCAGGTACCAATCGAACCTTCTGATGTGTGGAAGACTGCATTCAAATACAAGGAGGGCCTTTTCGAATGGTTGGTCATGCCTTTCGGGTTGACGAATGCGCCTGCAACCTTCATGAGGCAAATGGATGACATCCTGTGGCCATTCACCAACTCATTTGTAGTGGTGTACTTGGATGACATTCTGATCTTCAGCCAGACTTGGGAAGAGCACCTCCACCATATCCGACAAGTCCTCCAAACACTACGGCAACACAAGTTGTGTGCCAATTTAGAGAAATGCTCCTTTGGCATAACCCAGGTTCAGTATCTGGGATACATTATTGATGAGCGGGGGGTGCATGTGGACCCAACAAAGATTCAAGTCATTTGGGATTGGCCAACCCCAACCACCCTAATAGAGCTCCGTATCTTTTTAGGTCTTGCCAATTTCTACCGCAGGTTTGTGTTGGGATTCTCTCATATCACTTGGCTCTTGAGTCAAGTCACCAAGGGAGGAGCTAAAGCAAAATTCTTTTGGTCTGAATCTCAACAGAAGGCGTTCGGGGAGTTGAAACATCGTCTCTGCTCTGCACCAGTGCTCACACTACCAGACTTGCAACAACCATTTGAGATCGAGACAAATGCCTCTGACTATGTTATTGGGGCAGTCCTTACTCAACATGGGTATCCAGTGGCATATCATAGTGAGACACTTTCCAACACAGTCCGGAAGTATCCCACTTATGACAAAGAAATGTATTCCATTGTGCAGTCTTTTCGGCAATGGAAGCATTACATTTTGGGAAAGGAAATGGTCATCCACATAGACCACCGACCCCTGCAGTTCATACAGACACAAGGGAAGTTGCAGAACGATCACCATCAGAAGTGGTCCACATACCTGCAACAGTTTCATTTGAATATTAAGTACAAAAAAGGCAGCACCAATAATGTTGCAGACTGCCTCAGTCGACCACCCATCGTGGCACTAACCACTATGCTCAAATATTGTGGGCACAAGACCTCCTATTGGCCACTTCTCTACACAAGTGATCCAGAATTCGGCCACACATACAATACACTCTTGGAGTGTAAGCAAGTTCCCAATTTTCACCTCCAGGATGCCCTACTTTTTCAATTGGGACACCTTTGTGTTCCTTCAAGCGAGTGTGCCAAGATGATTTGGGAGGCGCACTACAGTCGATTCGCTGGGCATTTCGAGGTCAAGAAAACTGTGGCAGTACTGCAAAAGTATTTCTATTGGCCAAACCTTTGACAAGATTTCGGGAAGTACATCAAGTCCTGCACTGCTTGCACCATTGTCAAACCGACCATCAAGAAGCAAGGCCTCTATACTCTGCTTCCTACCCCCAGTCGACCGTGGGAATCCATATCTATGGATTACATGTCGAGCCTTCCTTCTACTAAGCATGGAAATGACTATGTTTTTGTGGTCGTCGACCGATTCTCGAAGATGTCCATTATGATGGCCTGCAAGAAGAATATCACAACAGAAGCCACTGCTAAAATCTTCTTTGAACGAGTGTGGGTACACTTTTGGATCCCATAGTCTATCATCTAAGATCGGGACAGTAGGTTCCTCAATACATTTTGGTCTAGCCTTTGGTAAATGTTGGACACCAAGCTCACCAAGTCCACATCTTTCCATCCTCAAATTGATGGCCAGACAGAGGTCGTCAACCGGATGATCGTACACATTCTACGCATGTACAATTCAAAGCATCCACGCACATGGGATGAGATCCTCCCCTATGTACAACACAGCTACAACCGGGCTCTCCATAGCTCAACTAGCCACAGCCCCTTTCAAGTGGGATTGGGATTCCAACCACTCTGTCCCATTGACATAGCCATGCCATTTGTGGCTACTCAAGAAGATTCATCTCATGTCCAGTCTGAGGCAGATAAGGCAAACAACTTCATTGAGCACATTCAACACATCTACCACCAGGTTCATGACATCTTGGACAGAGCCAATGCTAAGTACAAGCAACGACATGATCAACATCGGGTGCCACACAACTTCCAAGTGGGCGACAAAGTGTGGCTTCATTTGCAAAAGGAGCACCTCGCTGGACCCCACCACAAGCTTCGTCCACTTCGATATGGGTCGTACACCCTCACCAAGGCTGTAGGGGAAAATGCCTTTGAGCTCATCATTCCACCATTCCTTGGTCAGAGTTAAATCTAGACTGCATGGAACAAGCCAGAACTCATCATATCATGGATACACAGATCAAGCACACCCGAAAACAAAGGATACCACTATATTGAGTTGTCAAGGCAGGCCGACTCGTTCACCAAGGCAAATGGCTCACCAGGGACCAAGTTCAGCAGAAGTTTCCTCATCTCATGGAGGAACTCAACGCAATGGGGACCATTGCTTCCTAAGGAGGGAGGATTGATCCAGGTGGATATCGGTGGCCACCCACCTTTTTCGACTGGCTCAAAACAGTTTTTTGGCAATTTTGGCAATTTACTATTTTTAGCAGGTTTTAACTTCCAGGGCCATTTTGAGGGCCTAAATGAAGGTTTTTTGAGATCGAGTTTCTCAATGATATCCAAAGGAATGATTGAGCCCCCAAAATGAATCTCCTCGATGATACCTTTCCAACGAGCTATCACATGCCTAAAATGGAGATCGTATGCAAAAGTTATGACCCCGGGAAGTTGATGTACTACTTACCCAAACGAGGCCCACATGACTTTTGGCGCTTCATCTCCTAGGGTTAGGTTTTTGGATGTCTATGACTTTTGGCATTCTCATCTATTGTAAAAAGGCCTCTAGAGCCTCATTGTAATCATCTTCTCACGGATGCGGGTAGCAGTCACATCTCTTCTCAGAGATAAGCTACCAGTGCCCCGTTGCATCTCTGCGTTTATGTGTATTTCTATATTTCATTGTGTTCCTACATAAATCCGGATCATTTAGTTATTTAATTTTTTAAATGTTGTATATAGCATTCATTTATTATGCATATATGTACTCTTATGTTGGTTATTGGTGAGCAATCTGTTTTGTAGGTGTTGGATTCTCGTATGCTCTCTGTCTCATTCGAGAAGATCGAACACACGTGCCCATGTGGAGCCAAATGTTGACCACCTCTCCAACATAGGTGGTCAAATCCATGTGCCATAAAGAGATTCATCATCAGATGTTCATTTGTCGAAGATTTTGGTTCTACAGGGAATTTTTTGCCCCAACACTTCTTTTTGTAACTGGAATTTATGCACCCCTGCGTGGGTCAATAATGTAATAGGTCTACATGAGTCATATTCTAGGTCAGTTACCTTGGGATTGGTTCACTTGGAGAGTTCCTTTCACCGAGGGTTTTTTATCCTCAGTTTATCAATTGGGTTTTTCAGCCTTATTGATTTCCCTTGAGTTTTTCCCTCACACTTGCAATAATTCCTCCAAAGTGGTGAACGACATTCCAGTGGGTTTATCTTTTGGTAACTATTGGTAGGAATCATTGTAAATGATCATGCAAGACATCTTAGAAAGTTTCACGGAATTCCATCGAGTCTTAAGTAGTTTTTTTTAATTAATTATTTCTTAATTAAATTTCCCTAAGTTTGGAGGTTTAATTATTTAATTAATTGATTATTTTTTATCAAAAATTGTAAAAACTAGGTCCTTGGATTTTTGATAGGGGTATTTGTGCTCAAAAGAAATGGAATATCACCCCGACACCCATGGACCAAGTTTCATCTCAGTCAAACAACTTTTCTATGGGTTTCTCCACCCGGAGTGTCAGTTAGTCAAAAATAACAATTTTAATTGCTAGAGTCCAAGCATGGCAAAAATGTAAAATTGTAATAATGAGTTAAAAGGATGATAGAAGATGGAATAAAGTTAGAGAGAGGTTTCCTATCCAAAACCTACCCATCCCAACCCCTCCTAACCTTTTTCACACCTCTCAGCCCTCACCTCCTTCAAAACGTGACTCCCCTAAGGGAAAGTTACGCCCCCCTTGAAGAGAGACAAGTGGAATCTTGTGTTTTAAGTGGTGAGGGCCCCTTCCCTTGGTTGGTGTGACTTCCCTCACCCCCCACATACTACCTTCACTCACCTTCCATCCTTTTCCCTCACTTATTACACTCCACTCCTTCCCTTTCCTCCAAGCGGTGCGCCCTCCTAAGAGAGTTACGACCCCCACCCACCTTGGAAATTTCCAAAATATGTTTTTTTAAAATTATGTATTCCTCTCCACTCCTTTGCAATGTATCCCATAGCCTCCCACTACCCTTTTCTTGATCCCAACACCTACCTCGCTCATCTACACCCTAGATCTATGATCTAAATCCTAGATGGTGCGCCCTAGCCTTGGGATCTCCTTTTATGCTTGGTGGTGGACACCTGGAAATGATCCAAGAGAGGTAGATTTTCCTCTCCAAGTATAAATAGATCCCTTTCCTCACTCCCAACTCACCATATCTTGAGCTATTGTTATGCTACTTGATTTTCCAATCTCTCTCTCTCTCTTCTTGTTCCATCTTCCATTCTTTGGCTCTTAGGGTTTTAGAGCAAGTATTTCTCCAAGATCCATTTTCTTGAGTCATAATAAAGGAGAAGCTTTGGAGTAATTTTGAAGGAGCAACAAGTATTTTTGTTCTTTCAACACATGAGGTAAATTTGTTTTGATTTGATATGATGATGGTATAGGTAGATCTTAGGTAAAGTATTTTATTTGAGTAGATCTAACAAAGAGTAGCCTTGTTGATCTATATATGTTGATTAGCTAGATAGGGTGCAAGTATTTCATCTTATTAGCTTAATCATCCATATTATCTATTGTATTCATGACATTGTGTTAGATCTTGCAGATTTGGCTTCAAGGGTTTCATTGGGAATGCCTCAAGGAAGAGTCCTCCATTGAGACACACATAAACTCCTCTCTTTCTCTATATATTGCTCATTCTCTATATGCTCTCATTCCATACATATTTTCAGCTAGCTTAACATAGTTTAATGGTCACCAAAATATAAATTTTTCATCAAATTTCTTTAAGAAAAATGTTTTCCCTAAAAAGAAAAAGTTTTTCTTCACTTGTATTGTTGTGTATAGAATTTTCAGCAAGTACACCTTGCTGGTTTTTACAGGTTTCAGATCTGGTTGAGGGGGTTTGGCTACCCAAAAACGTCTACACAACACTCCAATACAATCGTACAAGTTGGTAGCTATTTCTCAACCTTCTCTTTCAAATTTTAGGGCTTCTTGTGCATAGATCTATTTATTTTCTTGTTGATTTAGAGGTTCATTGGTTGGGGAGAAGGAGTGGTACAGCCTCCTCCCACTTGTGAGCCTTGGTGTAGCTTAGGTCAAGTGTATATCTTGTTTTCTTTTGATTTTTGTTCACTTTTGAACTAGGACGTGGGGTTTGGTGGATGTTGGGCATCTCCCAAACCTAGGACGTGGGGTTAGAGTTTGTTCTTGCTTAGTTGCTTGCTTATGTCTTTAGTTTGTCCTTTCTTGCTTATCTTCCTCTCCTTTCCAAGTTGTTTCTAAGCCTAATAAGTCTAATAATTGCCTACCTTTTCGGAGAGGAATATCCCAAATAGTAAGGCTAGGGTTTTAATATGTTGTTGATCATACATGCTTAATGGTTTAAAATATTCTAGATCTAGATCTCACACATACTAATCCTTAGTTTAAGCCTATTGGGCATAATCAACTTATTTAGATTTCTTGCATGCTTAAGCCACATCTAGATCTATCTCTTTCTTACATGCTTAAATCTAACACTTTAAATGCTTAATGCTTCAATAGTTTAGTGAATGGTTTTTCTTTACATGCTTTAACATCTTAAGGCCATTTTCCAACACACTTAAGGTTAATTCTCATTGGATAAGTTGATAGTGTAGGCATATGCTTAGATCCTCCTTTTCTTTCACACTTAATGCTTTGGTCTTAATGCTCTTAACAACATAAGATAAGTGTGATAATCTTTAATTTCTAGTTGGAAAGTTGTTCTTTCCCTTGGTTTAAGTTTTCTTTCATAGCAAGATTCATATGTTAATTATCTAGTGCATGGTAGTGTTATAACCCTAATTTTCACCAAACATACTTACCTGACATCAGGCCATCCCATATGCCTTCTTTTCCAAGCCAGTACTGAACAACTCTTCTTAAAAACATATGTTTTAAAGGCCCACGCGCCCTACTCCACTACTACACAAGTGTACACGCTAAATGCCTCACTACAGCCCGCGTGTACCTACAAAAGCACGAAAAAAGGAAAGTTGTTGATGGAAAACATAGCTTTGGGTGAGTTAACTAAACCTTTCGTCCATGCATGGCCGATCATTCGACCAAATACCTAGCTCATTCTAGCCTATAAAATAAGGGGTAAGGGTCCCATTTGAAAGGAGGAAAAAATAGTAAAGAGACTATACCCAATTGAGAATTCCCCTTGTCCCAACCTTTATCCATCCTTGTGCAAAGAGAAGTATAAAGCAAAGAAGCTGGAGGACAGTTGAAGAGGAGCCCAGGACCAGTTTTGAGGAGGAGTGTCGACCACATATTGTAAGTTTACTCTTGTGAAGATTAATACAAAAAGGAATACTTTTCTCGTCCTGCCATATCATGTGTTCAAGTTGAATATTGATTTTATGATATTGTCACAACTAACCCAACAATTAGTATATTAAATGCATGTTCACATCTTTTTGTTTGTTCATGTGTGAATGTAGGTCAACTTTGGGAGGAGTCTTGCAATCAAAGAGCGAGTAAAAGCAAAGGGATCAACATCAAACGAAGGACTCAAGGTAGAGTTACCGAATCTTGTTTTCACCTTTGTATTAAATGAATGTGGGGTTTTGTGTTGGGAGAATAGAAAAAAGTAGAAGCCTTTGAAATGGTCATTTTCTGCGTGCATGATTAGAGCCCTTAAATGCTAAGTTCGTAGGAGGGATTCCCACCCACAACAGGTAGTGAAATGAATCTTTATTTCATTTATTCTTCATTGCTATACATGTGTTAATTCTCTTTATTTCTAAGCTTAAGCAACACACATAATAAGCTGAAGTGAGTTTCGGCCTTGGCAATAAATCACACTTTTAAGGCACCTTAAAATTATCAAAACACTTTAAAATACACCTAAAAGTATACCTAATTTATATATTAACTTAATAGACCTAATAGGGTACCTTAGACCACCATCTTCACCATCTAAAACTAGGATTGAGGATGGAAACGAAAGGTGATAGGTCGGGGACGGTCTCACAACACAAAGGAGTGTCCTTTCCGTAAAAACTCAATTCTTTGGGTTGAATGTGACAGCTACGGTGAACCTCGTTGCTTCACTATCTTGAGCATCCAACAACTATTTGGCAATCAGGGGAGGATGCTTTGGTGAAACACTTTAATAAGGGTATTAAAATCTTTTAAATCTTAAGAACCTTTAATCACTTAATAACCTTGGGGCTTAATCATATAATAATACTTTGTGGTTTATTGAATATCTTGATCATTGTGGAATACTTGTACTTTAATCTCTAAATCTTCTAAATTATCCTTGTGAATGTGTTGATGATGCCAATGATTTAATATTATTGTATCCTGCACACACATTTAAAAGGTGGTTAGCTTGCTATATTGTATCATTGTATCTTTTTACGTGTACCTAATATTCATTGGATTTAATTATTATTTTGTAAGTAACTTGTAATCATATTGTAACGAAACACCCTAACATCTAGTTGACCCCTTGCCCAACCTTAGGAACTAGTCTTAGTTGACCTAGGGAAATTCATGCTTCACATGCTAACCCTTGCATCTTGCATTTCTACCTTAGAATCATAGGATAGACTCCCTCTAACCTTAAGAAATTAAAATCAACTCCTAGAACTCAATGCTAAATCTTATCTAGTAACTAGGGTCTACCCCCCTTGGCTTCCCTAGGAGTGAGCCTAGACGGAAGAGGTTCCAGTCAAAGTGACAGTGCGGGTTGTGAACCTAGGCATTTTGCCTCCAAGGACACACTAAGTGAGCCAGACTTAGCTCACATTTGCAAGTGTGTATAAGGACGGCAACATCTTTGGCATCGTTGTCGGTGATAAGTCATTTATCCTTGGTCAAAACGACTTTAACTTGATTCTTTAGGAGCTAAATAATAAAAAATTTAGGCCTTAAAATTCTTTGAGCTTGTATTGGTTAGATTTGTGTGATTCCTTTCCAAATGGCGACTCCATTGAAAAAATCTAGCAACTATACTACTAGGAGCACTTCGCAAGGAGTGGTTTATTCTTTTCCTGAACGTGAAAAGGTTTATAGGAGGAGACTAAACCACCTTGCTCCTAGGAAAATACTTGAAAGTCTTAGGGAAGAAGCACTCACTCATATCCAATTCTTGTTCCAAACTACTAATAAACGAAATGTTAATAATCCCACTAATACTCTTAACGTAAAAATGAGTACCTTTTTGAGTCCTTTGAACTTTGCAGCAATCCAAGGTGCCCCTCACAATGTTCCTGAAAATGCCATTGACATTTTTCCGATATTCCATGGGAACAATGCTATAAGTGCCAACTCTCACATCTCAAGCTTTCATAGGTGTGTGGATAAGTATTGTCGAGGTCATAACGAAGAAGATGTGAAGATGACCTTGTTTGCCTTTACTTTAGAAGGAGATGTTGCCGATTGGTTCTCAGATTTTTCTGCAAATAAGTTCAACACCCTTAATTCAATTATTGATGAATTTAAGAAGAGATGGGGTGATCGAAAGGAAAATAGATTTCAACTTGCTTCTCTTACCACTGGCCATAAAAAAGAAAATGAAACAGTGTTAGAATTTAACACTAAGTTTAATCATGTGGTAAAAAGCCTTCATAATGATGCCAAGCCTTCAGATCTTGCAATCTTGATTTATTATATTGAGGCATTTGAAGGAGAAATGAGGTATGCCTTAAGGGATAAGGATCCTCGAACTCTGGAAGAAGCAAAATCTACAACTATGAGAATTGAGCAGAATATGCTTGAGGCTACGAAGTCCAACCTTCGTGGTTTCAATATAGGTTTTTCTTCAAAGACAAATGATGAAAAGAAGAAGAAGGATGAGGGTCAAGGATCATCAAGTAATGATATTAAATAATTGACTCATTTAATAAAGAAAATGGAAGTGAACCATACCAATCAAATCAATGCTTTGAAAAATAGGTTGATCATAATGGAGAGGTCCCAAAATAATAGACAACAACACAAGCCAAATGATAAGTGGCCAAGAAGATGTCCTCAAAATGATCAAAGGCCACCTAATCCTTTTGAATCCACCAATCTGGTAGAACATCGCTCTATACCTTATTGTAGGCCTTGTGGTGAGTTTCATGAGGAATCAACTTGTTTAGTATTCCTTGAAGAATTTGAAAATGATTATGGAAACCAAGGAAATGAACAAGTAAATATGTGTGGTGAAAGATATTATGGTGGCATTTATGATTGGATGGGTTTTGATGGAAGTAGTGGAAACTTCATGAATGATAATGTTGATAAAGCTACAGAAAATTATGGGCCCAAGCCCACACCCCAACAGGTTTCAGAAATGGCTAAGTTTAGAGGCATTACCTACCAAAGGAGTGGAAATAAAAGTCAAGACAAAGGTCAAACTAGTGCTCCCAAGGTATCTCCTCCTAAGTCAAATGTGCCTATCAATGCAGACTTGAATATTGACTTAGGTGGATGGTTGAATAATGTCAAAATGTTAGTACCAATATAAAAAATTATGAATATCCCCTCACAGAGGGAGAAACTACTTAAAGCCATAGATGAACCTCCTAAAAGTGTTGTAGAGAAAAAACCATTTGTGGCTTACCAGGATGCACTAGTAATTTTACAGAATTGGGATAGGAAAAATGAAAAGAATTTTCCTTTCTACCTTTCTCTACTTGTGAATGATAAAGTTTTACACAATTTCATGCTAGATTCGAGAGAAAGCTCAAATGTTATTACTAAGAAGGTGATGGAACAATTAAACTTAAGAATATCAAGACCTTATCATAACATTTGTGCCTTGGATAGTCAAATGATTGAGGTGCATGGATTGATTAAAGGTTTGCAAGTACACTTAGCAGTATTTCTGGATATCATGTTTGAGATGGATATTGTGGTGATTGATGTTCCGGGTGTTTGGGGAATGTTGTTGAATAGAAACGCAGTTGCATATTTGGGAGGTAGTATACAAATGGATTTATCTTATGCTACTCTCCCTACCCTAGATGGAAATACTTTTAAGTTGAATAGGGAAGTGTACAGAAAATATAATGTTGAAGATTCCAAAAATCCCAAAAATGAGTTAACATGGACTGATGAGGGTCTTGGTAACTATGCCATCTTGTCTAATTCTATTGTGCCTTTTGAAGAAAGAGTTCAAGATAATGAATTAGACAAAGTATGGTACTTGAATTTTGATGGTGCTTTTTCTAGAGAAGGAAAAGGTGTTGGAATTGTGCTTCAAACTCCAAATGGGGAAGTGTTGAAATTTTCTTATAGATTGGAGTTTGATGCAACCAATAAACTGGCTGAGTATGAGGCTTTACTCCTTGGTTTGGAACTTTGCAAGGATAGAGGTGTGAAATGTCTAAATGTTAAAAGGGATTCACCCTTGGTCATACAATAGTTAAAGAATAAATTTGCTTGCAAGTCGAAAAGATTAAAGGGATATAGGAATGCAATTTGGAACTTACTAAATGATCTAGATGCTTTCAAATTAATTGTTATTCCTCGAGAACAGAACTCGAAGGCAGACGAGCTTGTAGTAGCTTCTTCCACACTTCAACTTTCATATGGTTTGATTGATGAGAATATTTTGGTGGAAGTAATTTTTCGGCCCTCGGTTCCTAATAATGTGGATCATTGGCAGGTTTTTGATGATGGCAAACAGGTGATTAAATTTTTGACTCACATGCATGAATTTTCCGATTTGGACATCATCATTAAAGAGGAGGGTTGTAATTATACAGAAAGTGATGATAAAATAAAATCACCCCTTAGGCGAGTTGTGTCCTTAGAAAGGGACTTTGATAGACAAGATGGTCACAAACAAAAAGAACAATCAAAGAAAAAGCTATGTGACCACTTGGAGATTAATATTGGAACAAGTGAAGAGCCTAGGATGGTAAACATAGGCAACACTACCCCTATAGAGGAAAGGATTTAAATTGTCGAATTATTAAAAGAGTATAGGGATGTCTTGGCTTTCAATTATGATGAGATCAAAGTCTATAGGGAGGATGTGATTCAATAAGTGATTCCTCTCAAGGAAGAAACTAATCCCTTTAGACATAAGCTGAGATAGTTAAACCCCAAGTTAGCTCCTTTGATCCAACAGGAGTTATAAAAAATGTTAGAGGCTAGCATCATTGCTCAAACTTGGTTGTTTCTAGGAAGAAAAATGGAAAGATCTGGATATGTATTGACTTCAAGAATTTAAATATTGCTTGCACAAAAGACAACTACCCCCTTCCCAAGATGGAAACTTTACTTCAATGGGTTACATGATCAGGGATGATTTCCATGCTTGATGAATGCTCAGGTTATAATCAGATCAGACTTAAAGCAGAGGATAGGCATAAGACAACATTTACTACTCCATGGGGAACTTTTGAATATCTCAGAATTCCATTTGGTTTATCAAATGCAGGGGCTACTTTTCAGTGAGCTATGGATTATGCCTTTTGGGGGATGATTGGTAAATTGATTGAAATATATCAAGATGATTTGACAATCTTTTCTAAGGATGGGAAAACTCACATTAACCACCTTAGGCAAGTTTTGGACGTATGTAGAGAGTTTGGAATTTCTCTAAATTCTGCTAAGTCAATCTTTGGGGTGACTAAAGGTAAATTATTAAGCCACATAATTACAAAAGATGGGGTCAAGTTAGAACTAGAGAGAGTTGAATCCATCAGTAAGGTTCATTTTTCTATGTTAATCAAATCATTGAGTTAGATGAAATCAGACAAAGGGCTTATGATCAGAATTGCAGAAGTCAGAGCAGTATAAAGAAAGATTTCAACATGTTAGCCAGATAGAGGGATTTCATAGTTGCATATACAGTCTTGTTATGGGATAAAGGCAGAGAGAAACCTGGAAAGCATGAAAAATTTGACAGCTTATGGTTGGGTCCATATTTGATCAAAGAAATAGCAGGGCCAAATTCTTTTCATCTCAACCATTTGGATGGTGAGCCCATCAATATTCCACAGAACCGGAAACAAATCAAGCTTTGTTACTGATGATGGAGCAACTTGGTGTCCAAAGGGACACCCTCTGTAACGTATCTCTAACCCTTCTCTCTGTATTTCAATTTTGTATTATTCATTATGAAAATATGTACTTAGAAATTTTTTTCTTGTACCATAGATTTCATTTGTTGTAAATTAATGATGTTGTACTTTAGTTATTTCATTTTGTAAATGTTGTATATAGCATTTATTTATTATGTATATGTTTACTCTTATGTTGTTCATTTGTTAGCACTGTGTTTTGTAGGTGCTGGGTTCTTGTATGCTCTATGTCTCATTCAAGAAGATAGGACACACGTCCCCATGTGGACCCAGATGTTGACCACCTCTCCAACATAGGTGTTAAACTACATGTACCATGAAGGGATGCATCATAAGATGCTCATTTGTCGAAGATTTTGGTTCTACAGAGCATTTTTGGCCCCAACACTTCCTTTTGTAACTGAAATTTCTGCACCCCTGCATGGGTCAATAATGTAATAGGTCTGCATGAGTCATAGTCTAGGTCGGTTACCTTAGGATCGGTTCACTGGGAAATTTCATTTCACTAAGGGTTTTTTATCCTCAGGTTATCAATTGGGCTTTTCATCCTTATTGAATTCCCTTGAGTTTTTCCCTCACACTTGCAATAATTCCTCCAAAGTGGTGAACGACGTTCCAGCGGGTTTATCTTTTGGTAACTATTGCTAGGAATCATTGTAAATGATCATGCAAGACATATTATAAATTCTCGCGGAATTCCATCGAGTCTAAAGTAGTTTTTTTTAATTAATTAATTTTTAATTAAATTTCCCTAAGTTTGGAGGTTTAATTATTTAATTACTTGATTATTTTTTAGCAAAATTTGTAAAAACTAGGTCCTTGGATCTTTGATAGGGATATTTATGCTCAAAAGAAATGGAATAGCACCCCCTACACCCCTGCACCAAGTTTCATCTCAGTCAGACAACGCGTTTTATGGGTTTGTCCACCCATAGTGTCAGTCAATCAAAAACAACAATTTTAATTGCTAGAGTCCAAGCATGGCAAAAATGTAAAATTGTAATAATGAGTTAAAAGGATGATAGAATATGGAATAAAGTTAGAGAGAGGTTTAATAGCCTAAACCTACCCATCCCAACCCCTCCTAACCTTTTTCACACCTGTCATTCCTCTCCTACTTCAAAAAGTGACGCCCCTAGGGGAAAGTTATGCCCCCCTTGAAGAGAGAGACGTGGAATATTGTGTTTTAAGTGGTGAGGGGCCCCTCCCTTAGTTGGTGTGCCTTCCCTCAACCCCCATATCCTCCCTTCACTCACCTCCCATCCTTTTACCTCACTTATTACACTCCAGTCCTTCCCTTCCCCCCAAGTGGTGCACCCTCTTAGGAGAGTTAAGCACCCC
>JASDQU010100015.1:132590-179125 GCA_032191745.1 Picea mariana
GTGGTGGACACTTGGAATTGATCCAAGAGAGTTAGGTTTGTCTCTCCAAGTATAAATATATCCCTTTCCTCACTCCCAACTCACTATATCTTGAGCTATTGTTATACTACTTGATTTTCCAATCTCTCTCTCTCTCTTCTTGTTCCATCTTCCATTCTTTGGCTCTTAGGGTTTTGGAGCAAGTATCTCTCCAAGATCCATTTTCTTGAGTCATAATAAAGAAGAAGCTTTGGAGGAATTTTGAAGGAGCAACAAGTATTTTTGTTCTTTCAACACTTGAGGTAAATTTGTTTTGATTTGATATGATGATGGCATAGGTAGATCTTAGGTAAAGTATTTTATTTGAGTAGATCTAACAAAGACTAGTCTTGTAGATCTATATATGTTGATTAGCTAAATAGGGTGCAAGTATTTCATCTTATTATCTTAATCATCCATATAATCTATTGTATGCATGCCATTGTGTTAGATCTTGCAGGTTTGGCTTCAAGGGTTTCATTGGGAATGCCTCAAGGAAGAGTCCTCCCTTGAGACACACATAAACACCTATCTTTCTCTATCTATTGTTCATTCTCTATATGCTCACATTCCATACATATTTTCAACTAGCTTAACATAGTTTAATGGTCACCAAAATATAAATTTTTCATCAAATTTCTTTAAGAAATTATTTTTCCCTAAACAACAAAAGTTTTTCTTCACTTGTATTGTTGTGTGTAGCATTTCCAGCAAGTATACCTTGTTTGTTTTTGCAGGTTTCAGATCTGGTTGAGGGGGTTTGGCTACCCAAAAATGTCCACACAACACTACAAGGCACTCCTACAAGTTGGTAGCTATTTCCCAACCTTCTCTTTCAAATTTTAGGGCTTCTTGTGCATAGATCTATTTATTTTCTTGTTGATTTAGTGGCTCATTGGTTGGGGAAAAGGAGTGGTATAGCCTCCTCCCACTTGTGAGCCTTGGTGTAGCTTAGGTCAAGTGTAGATCTTGTTTTATTTTGAGTATTGAGCACTTTTTGAGCTAGGACGTGGGGTTTGGTGGATGTTGGGCATCTCCCAAACCTAGGACATGGGGTTAGAGTTTGGTCTTGCTTAGTTGCTTGCTTCTGTCTTTAGCTTGTCCTTTCTTTCTTATCTTCCTCTCTTTTCCAAGTTGTTTCTAAGCCTAATAAGTCTAATAATTGACTACCTTTTTGGAGAGGAATACCCCAAATAGTAAGGCTAGGGTTTTAATATGTGTTGTTGATCAAACATGCTTCATGGTTTAAAATATTCTAGATCTATATCTCACACATACTAATCCTTAGTTTAAGCCTATTGGGCATAATCAACTTATTTAGATTTCTTGCATGCTTAAGCCACATCTAGATCTATCTCTTTCTTACATGCTTAAATCTAACACTTTAAATGCTTAATGCTTCAATAGTTTAGTGAATGGTTTTTCTTTACATGCTTTAACATCTTAAGGCCATTTGCCAACACACTTAAGGTTAATGCTCATTGGATAAGTTGATAGTGTAGGCATATGCTTAGATCCTCCTTTTCTTTCACACTTAATGCTTTGGTCTTAATCCTCTTAACAACATAAGATAAGTGTGATAATCTTTTATTTCTTGTTGGCAAGTTGTTCTTGCCCTTGGTTTAAGTTTTCTTTCAATTCAAGCTTCATATGTTAATGATCTAGTGCATGGTAGTGAGCTAAATATTTATTTCATCTATTCTTCATTTCTATATATGTGTTAATGCTCTTTATTTCTAAGATTAAGCAACACACATAATAAGCTGAAGTGAGTTTCGGCCTTGGCAATAAATCACACTTTTAAGGCACCTTAAAATCATCAAAACACTCTAAAATACACCTAAAAGTCTACCTAACTGATATATTAACTTAATAGACTTAATAGGGTACCTTAGACCACCATCTTCACCATCTAAAATGGGTATTGAGGATGGCAAGGAAAGGTGATAGGTTGGGGACAGTCTCACAGCACAAAGGAGTGTCCTTTCCATAAAAACTCAATTCTTTGGGTTGACTGTGACAGCTAGGGTGAGCCTCGTTGCTTCACTATATTGAACATCCAACAACTATTTGGAAATCGAGGGAGGAGGATTTGGTGAAACACTTTAATAAGGGTATTAAAATCTTTTAAATCTTAAGAACCCTTAATCACTTAATAACCTAGGGGATTAATCATATAATAATACTTTGTGGTTTATTGAAAATCTTGATCATTGTGGAATACTTGTACTTTAATCTCTAAATCTTCTAAAGTATCCTTTTGAATGTGTTGATGATGCCAATGCTTTTATCCTCTTGTATCCTACACACACATTTAAAAGGTGGTTAGCTTTCTATATTGTATCATTGTATCTTTTTACTTGTACCTAATATTCATTGGATTTAATTATTCTTTTGTATGTAACTTGTAATCATATTGTAACGAAACACCCTAACATCTAGTTGACCCCTTGCCCAACCTTAGGCACTAGTCTTAGTTGACCTAGGGAAAGGCTTGATTCACATGCTAACCCTTGCATCTTGCATTGTTTCCTTAGCATCATAAGATAGACTCCCTCTAAACTTAAGAAATTAAAATCAACTCGTAGAACTCAACGCTAAATCGTATCTAGTAACTAGGGTCTACCCCCTTTGGCTTCCCTAGGAGTGAGCCTAGACGGAAGAGGTTCTGGTCAAAGCAACAACATGGGCTGTGAACCTAGGCATTATGCCTCCAAGGACACACTAAGTGAGCCGAAATTAGCTCACGTTTGCAAGTGTGTATAAGGACGACAACACAATTATCCAATGCTCATGTTTGGGTTCCACATGGAACTGGCTTAAAATGTTTACAACAAAGAAAATATATGGTCTAGTATATACTAGATACATCAATGACCCTATCAGTCATCGATACAGGGACGGATCTACTGGATCATAATATTAGTCTCTTACTTTTCTTATGTCTATGGTCATAGGAGCGGCCATGGATTTACAATCCATCATTCCAAATTTCTGAAGGATTTTTACTGCATACTTTCCTTGTCCAAGGAAAACTTCACCATGCTCCTTCCATACTTATATTCCCAAGAAATAATGCATGATACCAAGATATTTCATATCGAACTCAGAAGCTAACTCCTTACACTGGGTGATGAGAGACTTTGCACCTGTCAACAATAAATCGTTGACATACAACCGTAGAATCATAGGTGCATTGTTCCCAACCTTGTAGTAGATATTTGGATCTGCATGACTCTTAGAGAAATCAAGTCTTATTCAGTAACTGTCAATTTTGGCATACCAGACTCTTGGATCTTGCTTGATTCCATACAGGGATTTATTTAATCTGTAAACATGAGTGTCTCTGGGATGCAACTCAAAACCTTGAGGATGTTCAATGTATACTTATCATTCAATTGCTCCATTGAGAAAAGTTGTCTTTACAACCATCTAATGTAAACTCCATCCCATGGAAGCAACAAGAGACATAATGGCTCTAATAGAATTATATCTCAAAACAACAGCATAGGTTTCATCATAATATTCTCCCTCTTTCTAGGAGAACCCTCTTGCTAGCGAGTAAAATCCCCCTATTACTATACCAGGTTCAAAGTATAGGTAGAGCTATGATCACCCTTAAAAGACAATATAATTTCTAAACTACCCCAAAAACTCTAAATAGATGAACATAAAGAGATATGAAACTATGTCAGAAGTAGTACCTTTTAGCCCAATGTTTGATGTAGACCGCCTCCATATTTTTAGCTCCCAAGCTGCAAGTCTCCTCCCAAAGCTGACCTGCAAAAATACTTAGGAAACAAATGCTACAAATATTCTATCTCTACTCATAAATATTATATCTCTATGCTACAAATATTAGAGGGGTTAGTGGCCTGAATTCCTGAAGAAAGAAGGGAGAAGAACTTTCCCTGAGAGAAGAAGTTGTATTTTCCTTTGTTAAAAACCCTTTTAAAGAGGATTTCTGTAGGCTTCTCTATATACATGGTGCGGAAATGCCTGATTTCTGCAGGTTGCACTATAGCTAGGTTGCGTAGTTTTCGCAGGCTGCATTACAGGTAGGGTGCGATGGCCTTCCTGCGTGGGAAAAATGAGCATTTTCTCGATGCTTCTAGAAGGAGAAGCTTCTATGGTGAGGTGGCCTCTGAACGGTTTGGATCTTACTCGCTTTCCTGATTTAGTGGGATCATCCTAAACTCTTCACCTTATCCTCTTCAACTTATAAAAGGAGAGAAGCTCTCATGGAAAAATTTAGTTGGATTGAGCTTGGGAAATTATGTTGGCTTTGATATTTGTTTTGTCAAGATAGATTGTGAGTAGCTATCAGATACATAGTCTCAAAATCCATTGGAGCAAGAAGTGTCTGGGAAGCAAGGAACTGTTGGAAGGAACCTGACGACATCAAGGCATTTGGTTGCGTTTTTCTTCCACATTCTTTAATAAATATATAATTTTCTTTCCTATATCAATATTATATGTCCATATTGTATGATTCCTTGATCACGTACATAGTTTCATATCAAATAGTCTATGTTATTCTTGTATTCGTTGGCTTGTGTTTATTTGTAGATATTTCTGATAAACCTCGTAACGAAGCTTGGATTACATTGGCGAAGTCATATCTTCTATATTTAAAAGGTATGTTCTAGATCCATTTCTCATTTGATAATTGAAACTAAGGAAAGAGTAGTGTATTGTCTTGTTTTGTTCTAGTTTCATAGTGAAGCTAGGGGGATTGATTTGTGTCCGCACTTAACAAGTAGCCCAATAAAAAAATTGGCGACTCCACTGGGGAATGAATGGTTTTCCTATTTTGTCTTGATTTCTTGCTTTCATTGCTTGGTTTCTGTTTTCTGAGTCACCGAGCAATCCATATTGACTCTATAACTGTTAAACTTCATGGGAAAACCTTCTTAGTTTTTTTTTTTCCATTTTTGTCTGATTTTCGCACCCTGCTTTGAGGGACAGTGCGACAACTTAGGATTTCTACACCCTATCTGTTTATACCTGTGCGGAAAATCAACACCCTACCCATATTTGGCCTGTGGAAATCAGGGATTTCTTCACTGTGTTAGTCTACAGCCTGCGAAAATTGTGAATTTTTTTATTTTTGATGGTTTTTTCCTTACCCAGACCTTGTATTTGGTTTTGGGGTGATTTGTTGGGTCTGATTACAGTCTACTTGAAAAAATTTGAATCTGATTTCAGCCCTCTTTGCCTTATTTTTTCTTTGTTTTCTTTTGAAAGCTTTGGTCTCTCGCTTTGAGAGTCTTTCTGCTACAAAGCATTGTTTTTTCTTTAGAATTGTTTGGTGAAAGAAATTCTTTTTCTTTTTTCTGAATAATTCATGTTAAAGGAGAAACTTTGTTTGGTTTGGTTTTTGTTTTGAGGGAACTCACTCTTGCTTTTAGTGTCTCTTTGAAACAAAAAATCTTGTTTCTTGCGTTATATTATTTTGGGGAATCCTTGCATTTGAAGTAGTGAAATTGCATAATCCTTGGCATTTTTTGGTCTTAAATTATGAAACTTTTTCCCCCTCATGGCCGGGGGGTGAATCATGTATTGGTGTACAGTCTATTTGTCTCATTTCTTTAAAATCTTGATATTGATGAGTTTAGTAAAATTTTGGGACATTGTACATCTGGGAATGGTAAATGTTTTCTCCTTCTCGTAGCATATCTTTCATCGAAATGAAAAGATGGCATATTCATCTCTTTGCATAAATTTTGAGTCGGTCAAAACAGCATATTGTCCACGCCATTTTCCTCTTGAGTAACAATAGCCTTAAAAATAAAGCGCTTATAAAAATTGATTAGAAATTTTTATATTTTCTGGTAGCAAACCTACATTAGATTAGTTGTAGGGATTTGGAATAGGTGTGAAAAATAATTTTCCAAAGATGAAAACAAACATAGAATCTTGCATTAGGGAGCGGTGAAATCCACTTGCTACATTTTGTCCTGGGAAACCCTTCTCACACAAGGGTCAATCACGAGGTCACATTAAGACTAGCAGAGTTACTCACCCTTCTTTGTTTGTCTTGGTGTAGAGATTGTGTGTATTATGGGAGTGTCTTCAAAGGTATACCCACAATGATGAGTGGAAGCCTTTCAAGTTGATTTCGGGCTAGATACACTGCCTTTATGCATGGATCAGACTGTTGATTGTTTCCCCATGCATCACTGTAGTAATTGGTAACCTTAGTGGCCTATATTTTTAGGGTCTTTACACAAGGTGACTGTGGAGGGGAAAGTCTTCATGGTACCTGGAATCGACATTGGCCAAACTCACTCAAGATCCTTCGAGGGTAAATCCACAATTACTACGTGGACACTTTCACCAAGGTGTAAGTCCGTTAAGCAGGTCATCAACGTAACTTTTCCACCCGATCTATCTCATCCCCTTCTTACTTTGTTCCTGCGACGTTGTATTTCATCACCAACTAGTGTGCTCATTGTGAGAAGGTTTTGTTTGCTTTTTTGCTTACTAGATTTTTAGCGTGTGTTTTTTGTTCTCCCTAGGAGAATCTAGGTTGGATATTTATTTGTATGGCATCAGTTCCCAGAATGACCAATGAAGGAACCCTTGGTCCAGGGGAACCTTTTGTTTTTCCTTCTTATGGTAACATTGTTCCTCTTCACATCACTACTTTGAGCCTTCTAGGTCTCACAATTTCATTATCGGTGTGGTTTTTTTCCACTCAGGTAATCCCGAATGCAGCAAGTGCTTCGGTCGTAAGCACTTCCCCCAAAGAACATAAACCTCATGTTGATCCTTCACCGTCTTCACCAGTAAGATCTTCTTCACCTTCTTCACTTGCAAGGTCTTCTTTCGTTTCATCTTCTTTGCCAAGTGAAAGATTTGAAGTTAGTAACCCGGTGGATAAAAAGATGAAGAAAGGGAAGATTAAGAAGAAGAAAAATAAGCAAGGGTACAAACTTCCAACCACTGCTGGACATGTTAGAAATAAACCAATTATTATTAATCGTGATGGGAGTGTTGAAGATGTCAAGATCACCAAAACAACCCATAGCCAAAACAACCCGTAGGATTTTTAAGGGTAGCCATATTCTTAAGGATTGCCCTGGTCTGTCCAAGGTTATAGAAGCATGGTCTACACACCCTCTCCAACCCATGTCGTTAGCCTCTGAACAACATGTTGATGACCTCCCGTCAACTAGTCACGATACAGTTGGGAAAAATAAAAGTAGAGTGAAGTTCCTGTGCATGTTATGCAAAAGGATTCATCTAAATCACCTTTTCCCTCATATGGACGAAGCCTCCAAATTATTGGAAGACATGACTGTTTCACAAGCTCAAATTCCAGCTGCTTATCACAAGCTTACTCTCGACCCACCCGTAGTTGATGGAATGATCAATCCGACCCCTTCGTCGGTCAATCCGGTTGATCATGTAGTCAACCTGGTCACTTCCTTAGTCAAACCAGTTGACAAAGTGGTTGATCCGATCCCGTCCTCAGTTAATCCCACTCTCCCACCAGAGAGTGGAACCCAAGCGGTCGATTTGTTTCGATATGTAGTCCCCATTCTCCCCTTGGAGAATGAAACCCAAGTGATCGATCCGATCTCATCATCAGTCGATCCTACTCTCTTGCTTGAGAGTAAACCTGATATTGCTCACATTTTTCTTGTTGATACAGAATATTCCCTGCTGGGGGATATTCCTCCTTCTCCCGTGGAACCCCCTCTAGGTAATGAGACCATCCTTTTTAATTAGGGTGTTCTAACTTGACCTCGTCTTCCCTCTCACATTCCTTTCAAGATTATAGTACAGGTTTGTGGTCGGGACATTCCTCGTATGCTGATAGATGAAGGTTCGTATATTAGTGTTTTGTCCTCTATTGCTTGGAAAGCTTTGGGTTATCCTCAGCTTGTGTCAGTTACGTAGAATCTGTTAGATTTTAACAGAAGAACCAATTAGCCTTTAGGGATTCTTCCTCGGTTTCCTGTAACTTTGGGAGGGAAAACTGTCGTTATTGACATCATGGTAGTCCAAGACCCCTTGGATTTTGAATTTACTTCTTGGGTGAGATTATGTCTATTCCATGAAAGCTATTGTGTCCATTCTTTTTCATGTGATATATTTCCCTCACGATGGAAGAATTGTGACTATTGATCAACTTTCGTTCATTGGACCTGACTTGAACATCAACTCAATAACCTCCCTAAATGGTTCTTATATGCAGTGGTATCTCCCCTTACACAGGTCAATTGTGTGGCACTGTATGCCATGCCTTCAATTGTCGATGTAGATGAGCCTCTCACTGTATGCTCAGTATTTTATGACCTAGATCCGGTAGTTGACATGGTGATCTCTTTGGTAGGGCTATTGGAGCTTGACCTCCTTACCTCTATCGTGGCCCTCGACACGTGTTCCTTCCAGAATGTGTTTCTTCCATCAAGTGAATACCTCTTGGAAGCCATGACCGAGTTTTTTCCCTTGACACAGTGTCCTTCCAGATAACTGTGCTCTTGGAAACCCTGATCAAGAAGAGAGTTGAGCATGGTTTTCTGATTTCAAGCTCATTAAAAAATGAAACTAGCTGTGAGGATAGTTTTTGCATCTCCGTAGAAACCTCGTTAAAAAATGAAATAGAGCCTACAATCATAGTTCTTTTTTCTATGTCAAGCTCATTAAAAAAATGAAATACAGGTCTGTGGATTATACCTAGTGTCTCGAGCATAGTTCTTCTCCTGTGTCAAGATCGTTAAAAAATGAAACGACTTCCCCCTCTCTGTTTGAGTCAAGTCCTTCGTTTAGTATTTGAATCTTCATTTCATCCACCTTTGCAGTTGGAATAAATGAAGCTTGGGGGGAAACCCTTACAACCTCTGGACTTCATGATGAAGTTAGAGCCACTAGCTTCTTAACCTGGGGGCTAAGTACCAATCATGCATTGGGAAGTCGTCAAGCATAGTTTTCTATGGTTCAAGCTTATGTAAAAATGAAACCACCTACCTCAAGCATAGTTTCCTCTGGTTCAATCTTGTATAAAAATGAAACTAGGTCCAAGCATAGTTTTGTTTAGTTTTTAATCTTGTGAAAAAATAAAATCTATCCCAAGCATAGTTTTTTTTGTTTTGAAGCTTGCGTAAAAATGAAAACAATCCCAATCTTAGTCTTTGTTATTTCTCATGCTCATAAATACATGAGAATAAGTTACCGAGCTTGGTCTTTGTTCTTTCTCGTGCTCGTAAATACGTGAGAATGTAATCGAGTATACTTTTATCATTTTTTTGGACTCGTAAAGGTTATACGAAAAAGGAAACCCCTGGAGTTCCCTTTAAGCTATTTTTAGACTCTCTAAACATGAAAAGATTGTCGAGCGATCTTATTTTTTTCACGGTCCTAAAAGTATTTGAAGAAAATGTTTGATGGGCAGTAGGTCATCACTTTTTCGGTCTCATCAAACTAATTTACGAAAAAGGAATTGAGAGAGTCCTCTTTAAGTGTTTTTCAAACTCTCTAAACATGAAAACCCCCGAGTTTTATCTCTTTGGATTCATAAAACAAACATCGAAAGGCCCGTATGGGACCAAACCATTCCTTCTTAGGGTTAGTTAAACATACTCTGAGGGACTCATTCGAAGGATGAGATTACATTGCAATAATATGTTATCCTCCTCAAGCTTGTGTAAAAATAAAAAGGTACTCGCCAGAAATGGTGGGGGAAAAATTGGGAAAAAAATATATTTAAACCTGTATTCTATAGGAAGAGTCACTTTTGAGCATGACACCCTTTCACTCGCTTTGTGTCTAGGTTGTAAAATCCTTGTTGTTGAGTCGGTGTTTCCAAAACAATTGTCATGTCGTCACTATGTTCAAAGAACAGTTCAACCTTCTATTGCATCGGCCATTTCTGCAGTCTTTAATCTTTCTATTGCATCGGCCATCCCTGAGTCAGTCCTGAATCATTTGTTACTCTGATCTACTTTAAATCTTGTTTCTCGTTTCGTGTCATTGATGGGGGATACATTAAGGCCATCCTGTGACGAGTATTTTCCTGTCGACTTCAACTCATTATCCAGTAATTAGACTTAGAAACTAATTGGTACCTTGGAACTTGCATGCCTTAATGATAGGTTTCCTCGCTTTCGATAGTGGGTTTTCATTATTGACCCCTGATCGAGAGATTTCACCGAATGTTCGAATTCAGGTCATTAATTCACATTCGTTGGATTATACTAGTGTACCTTGGGAGTCATTGACATTAATGGTGATTTCTCTTGCACTTGTTAATGGTATACACTAATGACCGGTAATAAATTGGTTTCTACCATGTTTGACTTCATCACCTTAATCACATGGTTAGATTCGTACTATAGAGTGGTGGAGATGAGGACCCTGGATCTTTTCTGATAGATTCATGTTGTGTTGGAGTATATTCAGATTGTACTAAAGCATAGATCCACAGTGTATGTCTCATGGATATGTTCAAATTTGAGTCTTTAATACATAGATCCACAGTGTATTTTTGGTGGCTATCTTCAGATTTTGAGTCATATTGGCATGGATCCACAGTGTACGTTTGGTGGCCATGACCTATCTTACTTGACATTGATCTTTGCATGTCGGCATTTATGCTTTGATTCATTTGTATTATGAGTATGGGAATTCCTACCTCAATGATGATATATTATTGTACTGTATTTCCTTGTTTGTTGGCAGGTTTTCGACCGACATGTTCCTTGTTCCCTACAGACACTCAGCAAAGTATTTCAGCTATCACTTTATTCTAACTTCATACTTTGGGGGGCTCTTTGTTACACATTATTTTTGTCATCCTTATGACCATTAATGATGTAAACCTATATGTTTCCTTCAGAGGGGTCAGTGGCCTAAATGATTGAAGAAAGAAGGGAGAATAACTTTCCCTAAGAGAAGAAGTTGTATTTTTCTTTGTTAAAACCCTTTTAAAGAGGATTTCCACAGGATTGTCTATATACAGGGTGTGGAAATGCCTGATTTCTACAGGTTTCACTATAGCTAGGTTGTGTAGTTTCTGCAGGCTGCATTACAGCTAGGGTGCGGCGACCTTCATACGTGGGAAAAATGAGCATTTTCTCTATGCTTTTAGAAGGAGAAGCTTCTATGGTGAGGTGTCCTCTGAATGGTTTGGATCTTACTCTCTTTCATGATTTAGTGGGATCATCCTAACCTCTTCACCTTATCCTCTTCAACTTATAAAAGGGGAGGATCTCTCATGGAGAAAGTTACTTGGATTGAGCTTGGAAAATTTATGTTGGCTTTGAGCTTTGTTTTGTCAAGATAGATTGTGAGTAGCTATCAGATACACAGTCTCAGAATACATTGGAACAATAAGTGTGTGTGAAGCAAAGAATTGTCGGAAGGAACCTGACGACATCAAGGAATCTAGTTGTATCTTTCTTCCACATTATTTAATACAGATATACTTTTCTTTCATATATGAATATTATATGTCCATATTGTATGATTCCTTGATCACGTACATAGTTTCATAAATAGACTCTGTTATTCTTGTATTTGTTGTCTTGTGTTTATTTGCAGATATTTCTCATAAACCTCGTAACAGAGTTTGGATTACATTAGAGAAGTCGGATCTTCAATATTTAAAAGGTATGTTCTAGATCCATTTCTCATTTGATAATTGAAACTAAGGAAAGAGTAGTGTACTGTCTTGTTTTGTTCTAGTTTCGTAGTGAAGCTAGGGGGGTTGATTTGCGTTTGCACTTAACAATTAGCCTGATAACAAGGAGGACACAAATCTATGTAGCGAGAACAAATTCCTAAGGTCATACTAGATCCTAATGCTATGGCCAACAAACAGAAGGATGTGCTTTGTCCAAGGGAGACTATCTTGCTACCAAAAAAAGAATGTATATTTCTCGTCCCCTCTTTTTGGAATATTTGATTTTTGTTTTCTTTTTCAATTTTTTAACAAGCTTGAAAAAGAATAAAAGAATGCTACATTGCAAAGGAGAAAAGAGTGTTGTGAGAAATCAAACTAGTTCCAAGCATGTGGAGCATACTAATGCTCAAGGCAAGGAGACATGTGCAGTATAAGGACACTCGGGGAAAATTCCTCCATGGGTCAAGGTGTCAGATTGCAAAGGAAAAAAGTGTTGCAAGGCTTGCATATAAGGAATTCTTTAAGGCTTTAGTTGAGAGAAACATTGAGCTTACATTTGGCTAAAGAAGAAAAGATGAGACCCGTAATGCGATTAAGAATGACACAACAAGACTCCTTCCATGTGAGTTTTTACGAGCCCAGAGAAGGTAATATCGATGGTTTTTTCATGTTTAGAGAGTCTGAAAACATGTTAAAGAAGACTCCAAGGAGTACCTTTTTCCCAATTAGTACAATCGGCTCGAAAAAGGGTTAAACTTTCACCAAAAGGACGTCCTTTCAAAACCATTTTAATGAGTGTGACAATGACAAGATCACTCTGATATCTTTTCATTTTTAAGGAGTCAAAAAAGATCTTAACTATGGACTCACAACATTTTTCTAGGTTTAGTCTCCTTAGCCCAAAAAAGTATAAAATATAACTAGAGTGAACTCTCCCAAAGAAACAAGTCTCCCAAGGCGTACCTTTTTCCAAAATAATCTACTAGCTAGAAAAAGGGTTAAACTCATGCTGAATAGATGTTCTTTCTGGACCAATTAACAAGTGTGAAAGGAACAAGGTCAGTGGATGATCTTTTCATATTTAGGGAGTCTGAAAAGAGCTTAACTATGGACTCGAAGGAGGTTCCTTTTTCATAAGTAATCTCCAAGGCTCGAAAAAGAGATAAACCAAAACCAAGGAGAATGTTCCTTTTTCAACGAAAAATGGTTAAAATTACACCTGAGAATACTCTTCTAGCGAATCAAAGTTCCTAGAGAATACCTTTATTTGTAAAATTAGCCATCCAAATTGAAAAAGGGGTGAACTACCACTGGAAAGATGTGCCTTCTAATTTGAGTTTGGAAAGCATGAAGGGAAACAAGATCGCTCAATAATATTTTCATTTTTAGAGAGTTTGAAAAGGGCTTAAAAAAGACTCCATGGGGACTAGTTTTTTGGAGCAATCCAGATGAGATCGAAAAGAATAAATATAGTCTCACTGGATGTTGCTTTCAAAATTTAAAGCAAGCTTGAAAGAGAAGAAAGTGTGCTCATTAGGGAGTTCTGTGGGTAAGGCCAAAAATGATGATTAGAAAGAAGAATGAGGCTTCAATATGTAATCATAGCGAGACTAACAAACACTCCCAAGCCTATAGTCAAAACTCACAGCATGGACACCCAAATGCAGCAAAGGATCTGCCTAGGGAATACAAGTAGAGGAAGGCTCTACCAACTAATTACGACACTTTTAAAGCAGCTGAGAAGGTTATGTGTCACACTTCAGTGGAGTCGATCCTAAGGCCAAATGAACCAGGAAACGGATAATGAAAAAATGCAAGTAGGAAAAAGCCTAACCTATATGCCAGTTTCGAGGTCAATGCCTGTCAAAACAAATTAATACGATGAAAAAATGTTAAAGAAAAGTGTCTCCAGGATTCTGCATATAAATCCAATAACACTCATCCAAAAGTTAATAAATCCAATATAGAGAAAAAATTCAAAAAATAAGAGGTGTTATTGAATACAAAACTTGAAAACAACAAACCTGGAATGTACAATATGTACAAGGCATTGTGCAGCCCTATGACTCATGCATATTACTAGTTTAGGTAGATCCTGCTACTAGGATCTAACCAAGAGTTTCTTCAGTAGTCAACCTGAAAAGTCTCCCAAAAGGGAAGAAAACACAAACCATGGTGTAAGTCCTCCCATAGTATAGAAACTGTGGTCATGGCTTTAAGGATAACCTCATCTGAAGGGAATTCAATATCCAAGAAATGACGCGAACAAGGAGGGTCAACAGTCCCAAAGGGAGAAGCAAACTGACCACATTCCATATGACAATGGAGGTTTTCACTAGGATTGGTAGAGTCTATCAGTGAAGAATCACAAGCATGGGGGTTTGAGGATCTACAAATAGTGATGTCAGACTCAAAAGGAAGCTCAAGACCACTCAGACCAAGAGGGGGAAGAAAGAGCTCTCATGCCCCCATTGGATAAACCAATGGATCAATTTTTGAGACCAAGTCTCGAGAAGGAAAACATGAGTGAACAAGTTCCTTCTCAGGAGAAATTGAACACCGAGGATAATATGCCACATAATTAACTTGTAGCGAGGTAGAGGCTACACGAACACTAGGAACATATAAAGGGGCAGGTTGAAATAATGTCGAATTAGAATGGTTATTATCATATTCCAATTGGTCGATAGAGACAATTCTTCCATAATGAGGGAAATGCATCACTTGAAAGAGCGTATACACCACAGAATTCATAGCATATACATAGTCACGCCCGAGAATCATATTGAAATCTAACGGGTCTTGCACCACTATAACATCGACAAGGACAATGTTCCCACCTAACGAGATAGTAAATTGAGGAAGAATCCCCAAATATTCACTACGACATTTTTCAAAAGCCAACATCTCATGCGAAGAAGACACAAGCTCGAGAGAACCCAAAGCTTTCCAAGTCGAGGAGGATAAAATACTTGTAGAGGCTCCTTCATCTACAATACATCGGAAAATGTTTTTTGAATTAACTTCAACCCTTATTTGAAAGGGTACAGAAGAAGGAAGACGAGGCTCAACAGGGTCATTCCAATCAAAGGAAACCATCCTAGGACTTGGAGAGGGTGTGCTCAAAGTGAGCGGAATGCCACTTGTTCTGAAAGTATTGAACTAGAAATGTTAAAAACATAGTCGGTAGACACATCACTCCCCAAGAGAAGAGTGGGATCGGTCGAATATTGCATCAACATGACCACTTTGGTAGAATCAACACTCTCCAAGAGAATAATGGTATTATCCAAAGATTGCATCGGCATGACCACCTTGGTAGACTCAACACTCTTCAAGAGAAGAGTGGGATCAACTGAAGATTGCATCAGCATGAGCACTTTGGTAGACTTAACACTCTTCAAGAGAAGAGTGGGATCAACCGAAGATTGCATCATCATGACCACTTCCTCAACCACTGGTTGAATAGACTGCAAGAAAACATGGTATGAAGATGCATCACCCCCCAAAAGAGGAGTCGGGTCAGTCGAATATTGCATCGACATGACCACTTTCTCAACCACTGGAAGAATAGGAAGTGAGGAAACCTCAAAAGACTCAGAATCAGAAGAGATTGCAAACAAGGAGCACAATCTTTGTGCCTCTAGAAGGCTAGGGAATAAATGAGTAAGGTGATCTCCCTTGTAAATATTACAAGGGAACTTTGGCTTACGTCTTATCCATCTAGGTTTCTCAATAAAATCAATTCCCCAACATTACTAGTAGTGGTTGGTTTCTTGTCCTCAACATGACTCGCGGAGGTTTTTGACAAATATCCAAAATGAATAGCATAGGTTGGTTCCATATCACTCGTATGACTCACATTGACGAGAAATTTGCCCTCAGCATGACTCGTAGCAACTGGTTGCTTTTCTTCAACATGACTAGCAAAGGTTGTTGAAATATCACTTGTATGACTCGCATTGATGAGACTCGCGCCCCCAGCATGACTAGCACTAGTTGGTTGCACATATCCAACATGAATCACAAAGGTTGGTGATTGGTCGATAACATGACTCATAGAGGCTACAAACCTATCGCCAGTATGACTAGAAATGAATGGGATTTTTCCCCCAGCATGACTTTCATAGGTTGAGGAACTATCTCCAACAAGACTCGTAGAGGTTGGTGATTGAACTCCAGTATGACTTGCATGGACTATGTTTGTGCCCCCAACAAGACTTGCAGAGGTTGGTTGTTGGTTTTCAACATGACTTGCAGAGGTTGATGACCTATCTCCAACATGACCCGCGAAGGTTGGTGATTTCTTCTTCCTATTCTTTCTTTTTCTATTTCGTTTAGACTTTCAGTTACTAGTAGTTATACTTTCACCAGAGAAGGTAGAAGGAGGAGGAGAAGACTTTGTTGACGAAGGAACATCAACATGATTCCCATGACATAAGGTGTTTAACTAAGAAGCGTCAAGAGAATTAGGGACATTTGGAATGGTACCCAACCAAACTGGTAGTCCCACATTCAACCCAATAATCTATAAATTGGTCATCAAAGGGACACCAAGGTTTCCAAAGGAAGGAAAATCACAATAATCCCCTTGCGAAGGGGTTCCTTGGTTGGTATCGTCAAAAACAATTTCCATGAAGATCTTATGAACAGGTTCATCCCTTGTGGGATCGTTCAAGTCCTTAAAAGTCTACCACCTTAGGTCAAATACCCAAATAAATGACTCACTAACTCACTATGGAAAACTAGGGAGCACAGAGCACACAACTAAAGGTTCCTAAAGGAAAATCAAGCCAACGACTAACTAGTGGGAAGGACAGTTACGCCAATCGATGCTAAAACATGTTAGTGGTGCAAGTGCAAATTGAACATGAAATCACCTCCGGATATACTCTACAAAGCGTGATCCAACTTCCACCCTAGGTACCATGGTATACCCCCACATTCACCTGTGTAAGTCCGTAAAAATTGGCAACTAGGATGCCATCTCGCTGTCAGTCACCAGGTGGGTACAGTGGACAGTCAGGTTTATTGTAATGAGCATGATAAAAAGTCTGAAGCCCTTAGTGGGTACCAAAGGCAATTGGTCTTGAAGACAACTAAATATCTCGAATGGATTAAATGTCCACAAGGCTCCATCGTCAAATGTGATCAGTGTGATTCCCAAGAAAAACCCTCAATATACAATCCCCACTATGTTTGGTCTGACTTTGAAGGGGTTATATTCTCTACCTTTTCTTACACGACCTCGCGTTTAGCCCTAGTGTTAGAGGGGGGTCCTGACTAACTCTTATGACATTGGACTTTAGACACTCCCTATCTCAGACTCCAATGTTTGTTTTAAATGGCCTTGAAGAGTTTCCTCTTCACACCTATTTCAATGCCCTAATATCCTAAACTAGTCGGTGAACCCTACAAACAGAAAGTCTACTATATTTTAAGTTAAGCGTTAATTTTAATGCTTGATTTACGCAAAGGATGTGATTGTGCAACTAATGGTGTTTGGAAGAGATGAAAAATCAAGAAAACTTTATAGCATTTAAAAGCAAAACGATACTTCGAATTTAAATCAAAGCTTGTGAAACCCTTTGTAAATATCAACTTTTCAAATTAATGTTTCAAGATCTTATAATTGAAAGTTTCCTAAAAAGTGCTTTCCTTTGACTAAGAAAAACTACTTATACTTCTAGGAAAGAAAGAAATACTTTGAAATTGAAACTCTTTTATTTTGCAAACAAACAACCTAGGTTGTGTTACCAAACTAAATGCAAGAAAAAAATATTTTTGATTTTTTGAACCACTTTAACAAGAAAAACCAAAGTAATTTTTTTTTTGTTTTACAAAGTAAGAAACAAGAAAAAGAGAAAACAGAACCCAAGATTGACAGAGACCCTAGGCCAACTGCGTAAACGCAGGGATTCAAAAGGAAACCAAAGGAGGATCTAAAACTTGAAAGTTCACTCTAAACCTCTAGGGAAAACAAAAGAAAACCAAGAAAACAACTTGAAAACGAATCTTTAACCCAAGCTAAGGCCAAAAACAAAGACTCTATAAGGTCCAAGAAATCCCCGGGAAGCCTAAACTCTGTTAGGAAAGAGAAACACCTATCTTTTTAAAAACACTTTCAAGACACAGAGACGTGATTTGTTGCATAAATAGCCTGCATATGTACATGGGTTATTTACTATGTAGACTGTGTATGTACACAGGCTGAGCCAAAGCAAAGCATGTACACCTCTGGGATTTTTCAAAAAAGAAAAATACTAGGCAGACTAACTAGGCAGGGAAAACTGGTATGCACCTTGCAGGTGACCAAGGACCATTAAAAGACTCATTGAACTTGATAAAAACTCAAAAGGCAATAAGGAATCCAATTAAAACCCAAAAACCTCCCTCTAAAACCCTAGAGAGACTCCCCAGTGGAGTCGTTAATTCTGATAGCGGGGAAAATCCCCCTATTACTATACCAGGGTCAAACTATAGGTAGAGCTATGATATCCCTTAAAAGACAATCTAATTCCTAACTACCCCAAACACTCTAAATAGATGAATAAAAAGAGATAGGAAAGTAGGTAAAAAGTAGTACCTTTAGCCCAATGTTCAATGTAGACCACCTCCAACTTTCTATCTCCCATGCTACAAGTCTCCTCCCAAAGTTGACCTACAAAAATACTTAGGCAAACAATGCTACAAATATTCTATCTCTACTCATCAATATTAGGGTTAGATATAAAACACTATGCATAAATCAAATGAAAAACATAAGATATCATGTGGGACAGGAAAAATATTCTTTTATTCAAATCCAAATATCAAAAATTACAACCTTTGTAGGCTGACGCTTCACGAACTGGTCTGGGCTCCTCTTAACGTTGCTCCAAGTGCACTATCTCAATGATTTATCTCACAACCAGTTGATCACTTCAAGGGAAGAGAAGGGATTGTATAGGATAAAAAGCTAAAGAGGGAATGTTGAGGCAAAAACTTAGAAGGGGTTGCAAATACTTGGGCATGGAGGGAAAATGGATTTGGGAATAGTTTCACTATTCTGATGCTTGATGTGTAAATGGGACCTCAAGACCTCATTTTATATGAAAAAATGATAGTTAGTCAGTTTGGGGATGGGCTACAGTGGGTGAATTGGTTTGGAAACCCTCAATACCCCGTAAACTCCGCCGAATTCCTTGCAACTTTTTATTTTTTGCAACTTTTGGAGGTAAACACAGGTTCTTTAGTATGCATATAGCATATGTACGCAGGTTTTCTAGCATGAAGCAAGCATAAAAATGTGGGAATTAGTACAACAGGGATATAACGCCTCTAGCCACTAACCTTTCCTTGTATTTATCTATTCCTCCATCGAGTGGATGTTTGATCTTGTAGACCCATTTTTAAGTTGCCACTGATTTTTCCTTCAGTCTAGGCACAATTTCCCATACATCATTTTTCATGGTAGATTGGTATTCTTCAGTCATGGCTTCTTTCCACTATTTATTTTGAATTGCTTCTTCAAATGTGGTGGGTTCTTCATTTATAAGTTGTTTCATACATGATGCATAGCTGGAGAATCTTTTAGGCTTCCTTCTTTCTCTGAAATTACCACTTGCAGCTTTGAGTCTTTCTGCTTCTTGTAGAGTAGCTTCAAGCCAAGATGGATGTTTTCTAGTTTTAGGTATGTTGACCGAATCAATAGGTCTGCATGGTTGTACTGGATGATCAATTTGTTCTAGTTCTTCATTCTATCTTTCTATAAAATCGGTTATTTATTATTTAGGCTCTTCATATTCCTCTTCCATGGAGTCTTCTATAGACTTATTGAAAGCCAACCTCTCATAGAAAGTTACATCTATGTTGACTTCAATCTTATGCTGTTCTAGAATATAGATTTTGTAGGCTTTGGAGGTTTCACTATATCCAACAAATATGTCTTTCCTTCCTGAGGGTTCTATTTTCTTCCTTTTTTCCTTGGCAACATGAATGTAAACAGGACAACCAAATATTTTTAAGTGTCCAACATTAGGTTTATTTCCTGAAAAGGATTCTTCTGGAGTTATATTCTTCAATATGCGGTGGGGAATTCTATTCTGAACATATATTGTTGTCATGGCTACTTCTCCCCATAGGAATATGGATAGACTTTGATCATTCATTAATGCCTTCATGGTTTCTTCAATGGATCTATTCTTCCTTTCTCTTACAACATTTTGTTGAGGATTATGAGGAACTGTTAGCTCCTTCCTAATCTCTGTTGATTTACAAAAGGAAACAAATTCTGTGGATGTGTATTCTCCTCCATTATCTGTTCTCAAACTATTGGTTTTCTTTCTTTTGAGGTTTTCTATTTCTGCCTTGAATTCCTGAAACTTGCTGAAAACTTCAACCTTTTTCTTCAAGATATATAATGAAGTCTTTCTTGAGTAATCATCTATGAAGGTTACATAATAAAGATAACCTTCTAGAGATTTTACTAGCATCAGAACGCAAACATATGAATGTATTAGATATAGGATTTCCTTGGATCTATTATCGCTACTTGAGAATGGCTTCTTAACATTTTTACCAAGTGCACATCCTCTGCAAATTCCTTCATGTACAGATTGTAGTTATGGTATTCCTTCAACCATTTTCTTAAGGAAAGGTAATGCTTGATAGTTAAGATGAGCATGCCTTCTATGCCAAAGTTCACTTGGATTGACTTCATCATGTACAAGAGCCTCACCATTTCATTCTAGTGGTATGTATAACTTTCCTTCACGAGTTCCAATATCTCTAGCATTCTCTATGTTGGAATGTCTATACCAAGATAGTACTTCACCATCTACAAAGGTTATTCTATTTCCTTTCTCTTCTAAGCAAGATATAGATACAAGATTATTTTCTAAAGTAGGTACATATAAGACATTTCTCAAATGAACATCATTACCTGATTCCAATTTGATGGAGGCTTGACCAATTCCTTTGACTAGATAGGTGTTCTTGTCTCCAAGTTCTACTTTGTGAGATGTCTTATTTTCATCCAGATTAGATAGTCTGACCTCGTCTCCTGTCAGATTCCTAGAATCTCCACTGTCAATTATTCACATGTTGTCTTCAAGGGATATTGCAAGAGCTTAATAGTGTAGACGTTTTACCTTTTTATTCATGATTTATGTTGACTAATAGTTGGTCAAACTTTGACTTTGATAGGTCAAACATTGACTTTGACCCAAAATCTCAACCTTGACAGTTTTTCATTCTGAGAGTGATAATAGGTGCATTGGAATAAGGTACACTAGGATATCATTTCCTTGGTCAAAACTTTCCATCATAAGGTGTCGGCCAAAAGGTGTAGGTTTTTGCAGCTGCACCTGCTAGAAACTATAGCGGCAGTGCTTCAGTAACTACACCTACTAGAATTCCTAGCGACGGTTCTTAAACAAGATTTATAACATATGGATTATCTTCCTTACAATGGTTATACTGACTGAAGGAGGTGTGGGCCCATAACCTATTAGGATATAAGAGATGTGCTCATTTTCACCATACACAATATAACAATATTTTCACCCAACCATAGGCACAAATGCCACCCACAAGCACCGCCACCCATGAGCACCTTTAACCTTGATGGATAGAATGATTCTGGAAGCCAACCAAGGTATATTACCTCTCTCCAAGGCTAGTGTACCAAACAAAAATAGCTAAATAACAAGTAGAAATTCCAAACCATAACCTAAGACTAAGTCACTACTGCAACATTTGCAGTTCCCTACCAGTCATGCACACCTCTAGTCCTTATGCAGTTGTGAGTGAGTGAGTCCAAAATGATCTCTAGTTCCCTCTACTTATATTGCTCCAACTCACCTAACTGGATCAACTTCTTTTTCTGGAGACTAATAACTCAATATTAATTAATCTCTTGAGCTGACTTGTCTTCTACGGTTATTATCCAATGTTTTAGGGTTTCTCTTTCTTCCCAGAATATTCTAGTCTCATCAAGGTTACACATAGAGGTTAATACCTCCCACAACTACCATAATATCAACATAGGTTTGAAAATATTGGATTTGAGCTAAACTATATGTCGAGTAAGATTTTTAAGTCAAAGATAATTAATGGTTGGGTTTAAAACAATGACAAGTAGTTGGAGGATAGAGATCGAAAAATTTAATGGTCGGAATTTTGAGCTTTGGAATCTTAAAATTGAAGATCTCCTTGTATATTGAGAACAATGGGCAGTTGTCTATCTAGGTACCATTCTGAAAGGCAAGTCGAGGGAAGAATGGGAGAAACTCAAAAGCAGGGCAAGGAGTACGATTCAACTATGCCTCGTAGATTCAGTGTTGTTTAATGTCTCAAGTGAAGACTCAGCCAAGAAACTATGGGAAATGTTGGCAATCTTTTACTAGTCGAAATCCTTGTTAATTAAGTTGTTCCTTAGAAAGAAACTATATCTTCTTAGGATGAGTGATGGTAGTTCAGTAATTGATCATTTAAATGTGTCTAATAAAATCATAAGTCGGTTATCGTCTATAGATATCAAAATCACTAAGGAGGAGAAATGTATTATCCTATTATGTACTTTTCCAGACTCGTGGGATAGCTTAGTTGTAGATTTAGGGAGTAATTCAACCAAATTAGCACTAGAAGGCATGGTTGCATATCTACTCTTAGAAGAAATGAGAAGGAATAACATGGAAGGATCGACCAAAGATGATTTAGTGGTGAGAGGTTGACCTCTTGACAAAGATAAAGAACAATTATCTGGTATCAATTCTAAGTCAAAGGGTATATCTAAATCCCATGTTTATTCAATGAGAAAATGTTGGAAATGCGATAAAGTTAGGAATTATAAAAGGGACTACAATTCAAAGGAAATGGACGTCATTATAGGATCCGATGAGAAGAATTCGACTAAGAGAAAGAATACTTCAGATAAAGGAGGCTATGTGTACCTGGTGTTGAGTAGTATACAATCATATTAAGATGTTTGGTTGATCGACTTTGGAGCATCCTATCATATGACACCACATAGAGAATGGTTGTGTGAATATTAACTATATGAAGGAGGATATGTGTTCTTGGGGGATGACTCGAAAACCAAAATTGTTGAATGGGGGAAGTCTGATTGATATTACAGAATGGGGGGGACTAGAACCCTTCCACGGGTGCTACATATTCTATGTTTGGAAAAAATCCTAATACCTGTCAAGAAGATGAGTGATGCAGGAGTGCACACTCTATTTCAAAAGGATACATGAAAAATGGTCAGAGGTGTGATGGTATTAATTAAAAGAGTTCAAATTGGAACCATATACAAGTCATTAGGGTATGTTAACTTGACTAGATGCAACAACATCATTGTTCCTAAATTTAATGTGACTCCACTCATCTCGGTCTAATCTGATTCCAGCTGAATCGACAAGTCTTCACCAAATTGACCCAACCATGCCATGGTAGATGAGGATGGGACACATTATAAAAAAATGAATTCGAGCTATGCAAAATAAAGGTATGGTCAAGGATTTTTGTGAATGTAATTTATAAGTCATTTTTTTTAACATTTTATATATGGAAAACAAATTCGGGTGAGGTTTACATCTAGAGAGACAAGGGAAATTGGGATTCTAGAATTGGTTCATAGTGATTTGTTTGGCCCTAAAACAATGCCTTCACTTGGCAGATCCTTGTATTATGTCTCCTTCATTGATTATTTTCCAATAAGACATGGATATATTTCATGAGGAAGAAATAATAGGTTTTTGAGAAATTCAATGAATTTAAATCTCTTCTGGAAAACTAGATAGATAAGAAGATAAAGGTGTTATAACTGATAATGGTGGTGAATTATCTGGAAAGGATTTTTAGAAGTTCTGGAAGAAGTGTGGAATAACACGCAAAAATGCCACACCATATACCCCACAACAAAATGAAGTTATTGAAAGAATGAATAGAAAATTGACGAACAAGGCAAGGATCATGCGTAATGGTGTTGTGCTCGCACAAGAATTCTGGGTAGAGGTAGTGGACACTGCAAAATATCTAGTGATCAATATGTCTCCTTCATCAGCGTTATTCAACTCAACTCCACAAGAGATATGTTCTGGTAAGAAGTCTTTGATTTCACATATCAAAGTATTTGGTTGTGATGAATTGTTTCATGTTCCTAAGGAAAAGAGTAGCAAGCTGGACAATAAGACATCCAAATGTCTTTTCATTGGATATGAAGAAGGAATGAAAGGATATAAACTATGGGATATTACATCAAGGAAAAAAATGTACAATCAAAATGTGGTCCTCAGATAAGTCAGAGGGAATTCTGAATCTAAAGTGGTTCAAACAAAGAAAAATCCAAAGAAGGTAAGGTTTGAGCTGAGGAACGAAGGCAATAATTCAAATGAGTCGACTAAATAAGGTGAAGACGTGGAAAAAATGACCCCGGTTGTAAAGAGGACTGAACGAGTAAGAAAACTAGTTGAAAGGTATAGTCCACCCAATTTACATTATGCATTTGTGTTAACTACCACTAATGACGAGCCCAAGTCAGTTAGGGCGACACTTGACTCGATAGAGGGTAAACTATGGAAGGAAACCATGGTCAAAGAAATGGAATCCTTGTATACGAATGAGACATGGGATTTGGTTGAATTACCTAGTGGAAGAAAGCTTGTCGGTATAAAGTGGGTATTCAATAAAAGAGGAATGCAATAGGTCAAGTCAAGAAATTTAAATCTCGACTAGTAGTGAAAGGATATTCACAAGTGAAGGAGTCAACTTCGGTGCTATTTTTTCCCTTGTTGCAAAATTAACTTCCATTAGAGTACTAATATCTATGGCTGCAACATTTGACCTTGAAATAGAGAAAATGGATGTGAAGACAATGTTCCTATATGGGATGTGGAAGAAGAAATCTAAATGAAATAGCATGAAGGATTTGTAGTAGTGTGAAAGAATGAGGTAGTGTGAAAATTGAAAATATCCCTTTATGGTCTGTTATCGTGTAATTTGAAATTTGATAGAAGAAAAGGTTAAAGGAGAGACAATTAGGGTAACAGGAGACTATCCTATCATTGTCACCTCAATAGTATGTCTCTTTCTAGTTAGGGTAGTAGGCCTAGGGGAGACGTCCCTGGTGACCTAGGGGTTTGAGAAGGAAAAGTCAAAGTAGCTAGATAAAGATCCCCTCTCACAAGTCACCACCGATCAGAAAGTATGGTTTTATAACCAAATGAAAAGATAATGTGTCAAGTGTACTTGCCCGTAACAAAGCAACAAGAAAACTAGATATATTTGCATGGACTTTCTTGGTAAAATCAATTTGTTGAATATGATGAAGTAAACAGAAAATTTATAACAATATTTATAGAGCAATAATTCACGTTAAATGCCTTGAAAATAGATTCAAAATGACTAAGAATCATTAACCATTTACATCATAATACAGCATTTGATAGAAACAAATAAGACAAGGTATAAATCATCCTTTTCAATTGCTTTTATAAGCTTGTAATGTTGAATCTAATGGTTGTAGCTTCCTTTAGTAACTAAAACAATATTGTTAGTAGGTTAGGCTATTCTAGGGTTATAAAGTGTTAGTAGGCTTCTCAAAGACTAGGTTTTGAAGGTTGTGTTGATCAATTACTCAGGGGAGGACTTGTACTAGTGATTTTAGGGTGAATGGAGTCAATAATGAAGCAGAAAATGTTGAAGAAAAATGATAATGGAGAGTCAAAGACAAGAGAGAATGATAAATTGGAGTGTTGGTAAGCCAAGGCTCCAATTATCAAACCCTAAGGGAAACTTGCTACTAAGGTGTAGGTAACCCTAGGCCTTAGTAGATTTCCTCCCTCTATAACTCATTGATGAAGTAAAATCAGCTAAGATGAAGAAATGGACAATAAGGTGTTGCAATGGCAAGGACGTAGCTCAATGCTTCAAGAAAAATGGCCTTTTGACAATATCTAGTAGGTGAAATATTTTGAAGCTAGGATAATAGCATGTGCTAGTCTTCCTAGGGTTTAATCAAGCAATTTCATAATCTTGAATGTGAATGTAAGATAAATACAACCATAACGATTCAATTAAGAAGAATTGCAGAAAATTCACTTACATACATAAAGAATAATCAAGAAAATCCCTAGTTGAACACGTCCACCAAGAAGCTTGCCAAAATAGATGAAATTTAACCTCCTTCAACAAGTTCGCCTAAAATTTTAGCCAGGAAACCCTAAGGAGGGCACAAATTTCAGTCCTCACAAGTGTGAGTGAAAGATGATGAAAAATAAGAGGGATTTTCCCCTTATTTATACAATACTAATTACCAGAATTAGGTCAAAAAGGTCGACATGGCCAGTTACAAATAATATCAATTTTTTACATTAAATTTCATAATTAAACCCTAAAACAAGTTGCTAATTTGATGTCATGCCCTTTTAGGGTGACGTTAGGCCATTTTTGGGCATGAAACCCCCTTTACATGTACAAGTGCTCAAAGACGTTATGCTAATCTGCAAGCCAAGTTTGGAGAAGATGCTAGGATGTCTTATTGGGCTAATGCTCATTGGATGTGGGATGTTACTGGGAGAAGTCAAATCCAGGCCATGTGAGTGGATGAGGTGGCAAGGGATGTCTAGGAAATGGGTGGAGTGATGCCAGGGAAATGCATAGCTTACCTGTGGGTTCCTCTGAATAGGGTGAGTTGCACCTTGTCATGGATGAAAATGTTTCCAATCCCATTCATGCCTTTTATATTTTACTCTTATTTCTTTTTCTTTCAAGAGGCCGGTTAGGGGACAATGCTCTGGCATGGTGACCAATGGTCGCAATGTTACCCACAAGAATTTCACGAAAATGAGAAGGTTGGCCCGTGATGAGACCCGCTTTCTCTTGGCTATGCCACCAAGAGCCATTATCCTGGCGTGGTGACCAGTTGTCGGTAGTGTCATACTGCTACATGCCCATGGACCTAATAAGATGGCTTGTGATGAGACCCCCTATCTTCTAACTAGGTCTTGATTTATTATTTTTTATGGTTCCCTCTATTTCATGTTGAGAATACTTTATTGCTTTCTCAGGGATCCCTGGGTTAAGCATCTCAAGTTTTCATTCTTCTGGATTTTATCTTTTTCCATCTACTTTTACCCTCTGGGCCTTTAGCCCCTTCTTCCCACAAGGTAAGGTACAACCCTTAGATATTTGGCCAACCGAATTCTCGGACCAATGTAATGGGATGGATGAGTGGGAAAAAGATGAAAAGTGGTAAGTATGGTGGGAGAAGATGATGGCTTTTCATGAACCCCCCCAGTGGCAAGTCAAACCCTATGGGTACCAGCATACTAGGGCATCCTTTCATTCCCCCCAGGTGTGGTCAAGTGGAAAATCATAAGGTCCAAGATTACGTTAGAAGCAAAAATAATTAAATGCACATATTCAAATGTTTTGAGGATCAGAGTGACACATACCATGATACCCAGACTCATTACCTCATGGAGCAAGATCCATTTCTGCTGCAAGACCAGGCCGATGTGATGGATGTTGTTGTTGCTGACAAAGTGGAGGTGTTGAAGAATGAAAGGATGGGCCCTCTAGGGCCATGCTGAAGTCGATATGGCTCTCGGTACTCCATGTATAGGACCTGTGGGCCTCAAGACATAATCTCCTTAGTTAACCCTAGGCTAGGGGATAACATGGTCTAAAGTAATCACCAAGGATGTGGTATTAAAAGTTTGACACGTACATCCTTATTTTTGGATTTGTGAGAATAAAATTTGATCACTATATATATTTCAAGGAAGAAGGTGAGTGTTTCATATATGTAGCATTGTATGTCGACGACATGTTGTTGATCGAAAACAACATGGACTCTTTCACATACCCACTACGACAACCTAGATTTTTCGTCTTTACTTCAAGGGACAGAATCCCCGAATTTCTATGGGGCCTAGCGCATACCATCCCTTCCCTTATCCTCCTCCATGTGATCATTGCCTATGACCATAGGCCTTACCAAAAAGGAACTTCCATCTTTCGCGTTTCGGGATTTCTATGTGTGAACTCTCCCCGGCTCCCTGTCCCTTGAAATGCCGAAACCCGAAATGGGGTTAACGAGCTCCTTGGCTCCCCTTTTTCCTACTCCATGTGACCACCTCATTGAACACACACTAACACCAAATTGCGCTACCGGAACTCGACTTTCGAGATTCCTATTGCAAGGAACCCTTGTTCCTTCAATCCTCGAAACCCAAAAGCCCAGTATCATCCGGATCTACGGTCCAGATCGTCAACTTGATCAATGGCCTGGATTAAATCCCGGCATTCTACCTTTCAATATTTTGGCAAGGTCTTCACTCCTATTTCCCTGATCTCCAAAACCTTGATGGCTTTAGATCTTCACCACTCATCCTCTACAAATGGACAGTCCAGATTCTTTCGGGACCTGAAATGTCAATTCTCGACTTTAGACCCTTGATTAACTGCTAGCGCCTACCTCCTCCTTCTACCACATGACCTTGTCCTATGACCTAGGGCTCATTCACAGAGTGTGTTGGGGTTCATATACAGAGATTTCAATACTTGCGAAGATGAGGGGTCTTGCCCTCTGGTTTCCCAAATGTCGAAACGCCGAAACTTATTCACACTAAATCGGCTCATCCACAGAGCGCGTCGGGGTTTCATATACCAGGATTTCATGACTTGCGAAGACAAGGGGTCTTTCCCTCTGGTTTCCTAGATGCCAAAACGCCGAAACTTATTCACACTAAACCGGCTCATCCACAGAGTGCGTCGAGGTTTCGTATACCGGGATTTTGCGACTTGCGAAGACGAGGAGTCTTGCCCTCTGGTTTCTCGGATGTCGAAACACTGAAAGTTATTTACACTAAATTGATGGTCTAGATCACTCATGGATCAACGACCATGATCATGTTGTGATTTCACAAATCGTGAGTTTGTGCGGTCTTACCCTTTGACCACTTCAAGTCGTGAGTCAGCGAAATGCTACCCAACTACCATGTGTCCTGTGCTAATGGACGGTTTTGAATACTTTGGGACTTTCAGGACTTTGTCAAGTCCACTCTCCTACCTATGCAAGGGTTAAGATCGACGGTCAATACAGCTATGACAGATCCTTGAATATACGGTCCTAGATCCCATCGCTACTTTCGAAGGCTGAAGGGGTTGACGTATTAACTCTTGCGCTCCTCCTCTAGATCCATCGGTCTTGACAAATCTGGGGTATTTCCAAAAGGATTCTGACCGTTCGTCTACCAAACAATGTGGTATTCTCTTTTGATAAATGGGGCTCGCTCTCCTTTCTGAGCTTGATTCACAAGATTCAACCTCTCGGGGCTTTGAACTCCCACGACTTCGAAACCTGAGAGAACTACTCTTTCTTGTACAAGGTTTCCAGACCCAGGTCATCTGGACCTTTAGATGATTCTTGGTTAATTATCCCTAGGCTTGGTGACCTGACTGAGATGCCTTCCTAATTCACTGAGCTATGAACTCTGTGATAGGGGTAAAGTAAACTCGTGGGTTTGCTATAAAGATAGTCTTTTCAAGGAACTCACTCCGACTCTGAAATGTGAGGAAACTCTCCGGAAAAAGGTGCCTTCAGGAAATTAAACTAGGGCAGAGCACCAGTCAAGTAGATGGGACAATTCTCAAGAGAACAAACTCATATTATGAACTTATTCATTCTATACATAAAACTATTATGGTCATATATAAGTAGAGGCATGCATCCATTATTCCCAATCAAAACACAAGGCAATCACTTCTATACAGAAACCATTTATGAGAGTATAAACATGAGCATGCATCCAGGATATTCAATTCAAAATACAAGACATAAACACTTATCATAAACACCAGGCGTGACGTGACTACTGAGAGGGGTGCTCGTTTCCACCCAACCGTAGGCTCAGTGACTCCAAACGGATTTACCACTAGCCACCCCCGAGCTAGACCACGATGCTTGAGATTCAGTCTCCTACTTCCAACTCAACGGAAGTCAAGGATGAAGGTTACCCTCCTCCTCCTCTGTTCATAACTCCCTGTATTTCCAGAGTTCCTCCCAGTTCTCTTCTGCGATCCCTATTGCATGTGTTCTATCTTCCTGTTCCCCACACTTCCTTTCTTACCTTTTCTGCAAGATTGTGTGTGGCATGAATTCCCCTATCCGTGGTCAGGTCTGAGAGCTTCTATGGATGGGTGGTTCACCCCCATCCCCTAATTAAATTTTAAGCAGCCTCCCCACCTACCATCCTGACAGGTAATTCATTCCAGGGTCAGAGAGTTGCTCTTGGTCTTTGAGCAAGTAAAAACCAGTATGGTATTGGTTCGGTGGAAGTTAACGCAACCATTCCAGGTCCATTCCACCACCTCTCATTAGCCATCATGGTCTCTTTTATCACATCCCATGCCAGTAGTCATGCAACTCTTATTCATGACATAATTTACATTCATCGACCTTTTATACAAAGGTTCGTCAAATTAAACATTCACATCTTTGGGTTTGCCATAGTTCTTGGCCAATATAGTTATTTTTACAAGTTGGGGGAAACAGGGTGTTACAATTCCCTCCCCCTTAAAGGAACATCGTCCTCGATGTTCTATCTATCCATATGACATGTATGTACAGAAGTAAACAAAATTGGATATGTCTATTTCATGACATCTTCCATTTCCCACGTAGCCTCATCTGGGCCAAAATGTTTCCACTGCACCTTGACCTGTGCAATGGTTCGATTCCTCAGTGGGGTTTCCTTTCTGTCAAGTATGCATTGAGGTTCTGGCAGGTATTTTCCCTTTGGTTCCACCTAGATCATAGACTAGTCAATTATATGATTAGAATCATGTACATATTTCTTCAATAATGAAACATGGAAAACATTATGTGCTTTTACTGCGGGAGGAAGTACTATCCTATAGGCTACAGGTCCCACTCTATCTAGAACTTCAAAGGGTCCACAATACCGAGGTTCCAACTTGTCACAAGCTCCCATCCTCAGGGAACTCTTCCTAGGCCTAACTCTGAGATATACGTGGTCTCCTGTCTTGAATTCTCTTGGAGTTCTCTTTCGGCCAACGTAACTTTTCTGTCTGTTTTGAGCGACTTTTAGATTTTGCTTTATCCGAGTCACTTGTTGTTCCATTTATTTCAACATGTCGGGTACAATAGTAATTTTGTTCACAGGATTACTCCAACTGACTGGAGTGTTGCATGTTTTACCATAGAGGACTTTGAAAGGGCTCATCTTCGAGGATTCTTGGTAGCCATTATTGTAGGCGAATTCCACCAATGGCAGGTGATCTTCCCACTTTTTTGGTTGATGCATTACATGCATCCTTGGCATGTCTTCTAATATTTGGTTCACTCTTTTCGTCTGTCCATCGGTTTGAGGATCATAGGCTATGCTAAATAGTAATTTGGTCTCCAGACCAACCATCAAGGATTTCCAAAAGTTGGAATTAAATTTCGTGTCTCTGTCAGACACGATCTCTTTAGGAATACCATGTAGTCTGAATATCTCCTTCATGAATATGTTGGCGATGTCTATTGCCTTGAAAGTCAACTTGATGGGGATAAAATGAGCGGACTTGCTTAGTTTATCCACCACTACCATGATGGCGTCATTTTGTTTGGTCGATGTTGGTAATCCAATGATGAAGTCCATGGAAATGGTTTCCCATTTCTATTTTGGGATTGGTAGAGGTTGTAATAATCATGTTGGGTGTCAGTGTTCTACTTTAACTTGTTGGAATTCTATGAATTTGGCTAAGTACTTAGCTATGTCTTTCTTCAATCCAAGCCAATAGAATTGTTTCCCGGTGGCCGTGATCATCTTCTGGTATCCTGGATGACCATTATATGGTGTTTTATGTAGTTCATCCATTATGAACCTCTTCAAGTCATCACAATCTGGAATATACAATCTGTTTCTGTAAGTTAGAATGCCTCCATCTATCATCTGGTAGCCTTCATACTTTATCCCTGTGGGTTCTTTCTCCAGGTATGACGCTACGGTCTGGAAGAATGTGTCTATTTCTTGTGCATTATTAACTCTTTCCCTGACGTTGGTCTCACAGGTGTTCATCGCTACCAGATGAATTGTTTTCATACTTCTGCTAAGGGCATCGGCCACCTTATTTTTCTTTCCCTTGATATGTTTGATTTCGAAATCAAACTCACTAAAAAGGGCCATCCACCTAGCTTGTCTAGCATTGAGTTTTGGTTGGTCAAATAGATGTCGCAATCCAAAGTGGTATGTCATGAGTAAGAATTTCCTTCCCATGAGGTAATGCCTCCACATTTTCAAGGCATGCACTATGGCGGCCATCTCTAGATCATGGGTCACATAGTTGGCTTTGTGCTCATTCAATTTCTGGGATTCATAGAAGACTACACTTCCTTCTTACATAAGGACACCTTTGAGCCCTTCCTTACAGGCATCTATGCACACGAGGAAGTCATTTTCAGGATCAGCGATCTTCATCACGGATGCATGGGTCAGAAGGTGTTTCAGGGATTGAAATCTTTCTTCATATTCTTGTGTCCACTTGAATTTAGCTCCCTTCTTCTGGAGGGCAGTGATTGGACAACCAATCTTGGAGAATCCTTTTTATAAATCTCCTATAGTATCATGGTAAGCCCATAAAGGATCTAATATCCGAAACTTCCTTTGGGGTAGGCCATTCCATGATAGACTGGATTTTGTTAGGGTCTACTGGTACTCCTTTTTCATATATGACATGGCCCAAGTAATGTATTTGCTTCTAGAAAAAGTCACACTTGCTAAATTTGGCATAGAGTTGATGTTCTCTTAGCACTTGAAGCACAAGTCTAAGATGTTCCTCATGTTCCTCTCTACTCTTGGAGTAAATTAATATATTATCAATAAAAACTAGTACAAATTTGTCTAGGAATTTGTTGAGCACATTGTTCATCAAGCACTTAAAAGTGGCAGGGGCATTGGTTAATCCAAATGGTACTACCACAAACTCATAGTGACCATATCTCATCCTGATGGCAGTTTTGTGGATGTCTTCACCCTTGATTCAGACTTGATGGTATCCAGATCTCAAGTCAATATTTGAGAAGATGAAATCACCTCCCAATTGATCGAACAAGTCATCAATCTAGGGTAAGGGGTACTTGTTCTTTATGGTTACCTTATTGAGCTGTCTATAATCTATGCACAGTCGGAGGGTACCATCTTTCTTCTTCACAAACAGAACTGGTGCTCCCCATGGGGAAATGTTGGGTCGGATATAGCCTTTCATCATTTCTTTTAGTTGTAATTTAAGCTCAACTAGCTTGGGTGTGCTCATCCTATAGGGTGTCCTAGACACGGGCACTGCTCCTGGTGCAAGTTCTATTGAGAAGTCAATGTCCCTTCTCGGAGGTAAACCCGGTACCTCTTCCGGAAACACATATCTATATTCTCTTAGTGTGGGGTGGTCTTCGAGGCTTGGTTTATCATCCTCAACTGATTCCAACACCTATATCGCATATAGTGGACATCCCTTTCTGCAATACTTTCTCATTTGAAGGGATGATATTTGTCTCAACGAGACAGGTTTTTGGATCCCTTGAAGGGTTATCCTTCTTCCTTCTTCACTTACATAGTCTAAGGTTTTATGGTAACAATCCAGTCTGGCTTTATATGTGGCTAGCCAATCCATACCAATCAACAGGTCATACGATCCTAGGGGTAGTATGTTAAGGGTTTCTTGGGTGGGGAATTCACCCATAGTGAATTGGAAAGTTGGTACGACCTACGCTACCTTTCTTTTGGTGACAGTGGCTAACTATACCAACCATGGCTTGGCGTCTTTATATGGCTATAATTTACACTTATCAACAGCCTTAGGAGCTATATAACTCAAATTTGAACCAGGGTCCATTAGAATAGACACTAGATGGTTGATGATCATACCTTCCATCTCCACCACTAAAGCTTGGTGGTCAGCTTGTTTATTATCCATGGCTGCATAAATTTGCGGCATACTCCTAGCCACGTCATTGATGGTGGTAGCTTCTTGAATGTTGTAAATTCTCTGACTATTCTGTTGCCGGTGCAGGCAATCCCTCAGTCGATGTTCTTCTCCACAACCCCAACATTTCAAGGGTTCTCTCTTTGGGTTACCAATCTTTCTTGGGGTAGATCCAAAAGATTTATTTCCACTCTGGGAGGGGAAATTATGCTGCTGTACACTTCGGGTTGGCAAGTTCATCCTTGAGTCCTTTTTATAGTTTTTAAATCTTGGGGATTTAAACCCCTTTTTCTGGAATCCTGGACTATTCTTCTGCTTCCAGCCTTCGCGAGGTTTTGTCTGATGCCCAAGCTGTTCATAACAATATATTGCCTTTCAGATAGTCCTTAGGTAGTCCACTGATGAATCATTGCACCTTTGTCTTTTCTGCTTTTATATAGGGTACGTACCTCAACAACTTGAGGAATCTGCTGACATATTCCTCTATGGTGAGTTGCTCTAGCTTGAGTTCATAGAATTATTTATTGTTTTCGTCGAAATACTTTTCCGACAGATACTTATTCCTGAAGTATTTCTCAAACCATTCCCAAGATAGGCCTTCTTCGTGAATCCATTTTACGTTCTTAAGGTCTTCCCACCAAATGGAAGCCTTCCCATTTAAGTTGAAAGTGGCTACTCGAGCCTTCAAGTTTTCCAAGAAGTCATGGACTCTGAAATACTTCTTTAGTCCAAGCAACTAGACCTCCGCTTCCTCTCCCTTCTTTATTTCACCATCAAAAGAGGGTGGTTTGGCATTCTTGAATTCTTCGAGATTATGATTTTTGGAATGATTTTTCTTCTTCCGTTTTCTTTAGGAATAAGAACTAGTTCTGCTACTAGAAGATTCCTCTGAATCACCAGTTTCCTTTCCAGAGGAATCGTCAGACGGTTGTCCCTTATCTTTGGAGTGGACCTTTATCGAGGTGCTCTTCCCAGTGTGGCCACTTAAAAGACCACATTTCCATATCTCAGGTGGACTTCAACTTTTATTTGTCTATCGTTGGTCCACGTGACTGGTGTTAGGTCCATGCTGCAATTGTCTTTGTATGTCGGATATGTTGGCAAATATTTAACAGACAGCGAATGCTTGTCATTGATCCAGGAGAATCTACGATGCTTCTAAATGGACGACTGAGATCTACCTCCAACAGTTCAGATCTCTTATGACTTAGAAGATTTTCTAAGTATTCAAAGGCTTCGACCTTTTCTCATCCTTCAAGTCCATCTATCGGGTCTCATCTTCACTCATGTAAGCGTTATCTATTCTTAGATTTAGGACTTAGAATGAGTCCATATGCCATGCACTCCTTGTGTTATCTCTTAGAATGAGTCCATATGGAATCTGTCCCTCTCCTTTGCACTTCCTTTGTTCTGTTGGACGCTGATCTAATGGTCCAGGATTCTCCTTAAATGTGAAATTGGGTGGTGACCTCACGCAAACACATGATTGCGGGCACGCTCAAAGGTAGTTTGAGACCAAACTACTTTTCATCTTGCAATTCACCTTGATCCTACATGCGTCCTTTCTCCAAAATCGTGGTTTGGATTGCGGCCCACCCTCGACTTCGTAAAGCTCAATTACCTTCTATCCCCGCAATGTGAGGTGACCGTCAATCTCATGATATTGACGATGCTTCTAAATGGATGACCGAGATCTACCTCCAACAGTTCAGATCTCTTATGACTTAGAAGATTTTCTAAGTATTCAAAGGCTTTGACCTTTTCTCATCCTTCAAGGCCATCTATTGAGTCTCATCTTCACTCATGTAAGCGTTATTTATTCTTAGATTTAGGACTTAGAATGAGTCCATATGCCATGCACTCCTTGTGTTATCTCTTTTGATATTTTCAAGTTACTCAGTATCCTAAGGGTCTCGTCCTTTTTGTTTCCTTTCAAAGGAAAACTTTGTGCCCTCCTGGCAACCTTATGCTCAAAGCACACCTTGTTGAGCGTTTTCCACAGAGTGTTCAACAACTCTATGAGTATCTTCCTCTGATACTCTTCTCCCTAAACTCGACAAAGAGTTCTCTCTGTGCACACTTGCACTCGATTGATGCCCACCTAGTAGATCCCTATAGAGTTCTTAGTGACTCTATCTCTCTCTTAACTCAACACAAAGTTCTTTGTGTGCACTCCTTGCACTCGCAACTCACATGAGAGAAACAATTGAAACTTATTCGTTACCTCACTAGTTCACACATTACTCTGCGGTCCAACACCACTTATGTCATGGTTTTATGATACTGCTACTTCTCTTGAGATTTTTAACACGACCAAGGTAACCTCTTGGCACTTAGGAATGTTCTGAGGTGCGAAATTGGTTTCTATAGACACAATTTCCACCTTAAACCTCGGGTCCAATGACCACTTATCCAGCCCATCCAGGCTCAGCGTTGAAACCATGGGCCAGAACTCAAATTTTGTCTACTTTGACAAAAAATCTTTCTGAAACTTTTTCTTAAACTTCCACTAACATGGCCCATCCAGGATCAGTGTTGGAACCATGCTCTGATACCATTTTGTAACATCCCCGACCACCAAAAGGTTGGGTAATGCCACCTACACAACCTTAACTTAGCCTTTAAATATCTGATACCATATTGTAACATCCCTAACCACCAACAGGCTAGGAAATGCCACTACTCCTGCAACTCTACTACTCTATTTTGATCTATGACAACTCCAACCTTAAACTAATGGGCTATGCCACACAGAGATACTTGCGGAAAAACATACACATCCATATAAACATAGAATGACCATTCTACATATATATAACATAATAATGTTGAAATAACAAAAAGTCTACACATGCAACATATACAACATATACATGCAATACTCATGATTTACAACATATGTACCTTTACACTACATGTAAATGAACATAAAAGTGGTACTTATCTTTGATTAGAATACCACCAACTACATGTAGACCTTCCATGAACCTCCCAGCCATAGACCATGCTGCTCATCCGAGCGTGAGGATCGACCATCATAGGATCCAGGAAAATCTACACGATCTTTAAAAGTGCAAGGTGAAGCGAGTTCGTGAAATCTCAAAATCCCAATGCAGACACAATGAAGACTTGCGAAATCACAAAAAAATCCTGACCGTCAATACACCAAAAGACGTGGACCGTTGATCTAAGATCCACTTTGGATTTTCGCCTATCACGACTTGGAGTGACAAGAACCTCCATCGAAGGAATCGCGAGATGCGAATTCACGATAAGATATGGACCATATATTCATCGAGCTCGTGGACCATTGATCTAAGCTCCATTTTGGAGTTTCGCCTATCGCAACTTGGAGTGACAAGAGCCTCCATCGAAGGAATCGCGAGATGCGAATTCACTATGAGATCTGGATCGTAGATTCATCGAGATCGTGGACCATTGATCCCATGCCATTTTGGAGTTTCACGAATCGCGACTTGGAGAGGCAAGAAACATAACCACCGAAATCACGATATGCGAAATCGCGATTTAATCGCAGCCGTCAGATCAAGATGTGATCTGGACCGTTGATCCGACTCCTTTTTGGAGTTTCGTGAATCGCGACTTGGAGAGGCAAGAATCATAACCACAAGAACGTTGAAATCGCGATATGTGAAATCGTGATATGATCTGAGCCATTGAATTAATATCAAATCTAGACCATCGAATCATAGAACAAGTCGTTGTCTTGGAGTCAACAGAGCATGGTGTGGAAACTCGTGAGATGCGAGATCGCGATAAGATCTGGACCATCGGATCTATGGAGATTTCAACCGTCGATCAGACTTGATGAAGTTTATAGACTCGTGAAATATGAAGTGCATTTTGGCACAGCCTATGGTCACCATCGATGGTCACGAGAAGGGAAGGAGTCAGTTCAGATAATCTCCATTTTGAGGTTTTGGGGATCGCAACTTGGAGAGTCGAGATGCCTCATCTCCAGATTCATGAAATGTGAATTCGTGAAAAGCACTTTATGCATAAGAGCTTGGTCATGGCCATGGTCATATAGAGGAAGGATCTAGTGCAGAAAAGATCTGTATCAGAGTTTCGGAGATCATGACATGAAGTGTCAAGACACTTGGCCACAGAAATGCCGAAATGCCGAAACCCGATTTAAAGGAAAGATTAATAAAGTTCATCCAACGGTGCATATAAAATTGAATATGATCAGAGGGCTACTGTTCTCTCTCACAGTTAATTCATCAGTTATGAATCAGTTAGCAAAACTGATTCATGATTCCTGATTGGTTGGCATTTTAATTGCTTAGACGGTTTTTATTTTACCTCAGAGGATTTGAAGTGTCATTGTTGTGGGTGTGGTGTATAAAAGAAAAATATACAGACTGTGTGGGGTTGGTCGTTCTGGACGAAAAATGAATTAAACTTTAAGAAAGGTAAAATCACAGGATGCAGAGTGTGAAACTGAAAATGTGCGTAGTGTGAGATAAAACTTAGAGAAGAGTAACAGATGAGGAATAGATTTGAAGCAGAGCAGAATGACATAACAAGTTGAAGCAGAGAAAAATTGCAGAACAGACAAAGGAAGAGAAGAATTGCAGAATAGTTAGAAGAAGACTAGATTTACAGAACAAAGAAGAAGTGGTAAGAATCGATTTATCTGTGTAGTTGGTTGTTTAATTATTCATTTAATATTCCAGGGTGGTTGGGAGGTGCTAGAGAGGACTCTTGTCCTCAGAGGTTCAAGTGGGAGCTTGAACACAGGGAGTTGTAGCTTCCATCTGGTTGTAGCCAGAGAAACCAGGGTGGCAGGGTGGTGCAAGGGAGAACAAGTGTTCTCTGTTATACAGGTTGGAGCCTGTGTAATTGGAAGTTGGTGCTTCCATCCAATTGGTGCTAGAACATTAGGGGATTTGGTGCTTCCTTCTAGTGGGTGCTAGAAAAATAAGAGATTCGATGCTCTCAAACAAGTTGCAGCTTTTAAAATAGAGGTAGTAGCCTCACATTGAGTTGGTGCTCAATTATAGATGATTTACATAAATTAAAAGACTGCCTATCATTTCGAAGAAGAAGAGGTTTTCTCCCTTTATGGGTTTCCTCGTGAAAATCTGTCTCTGTGTATACCTCATGTGTGACTGATGCTCATTACTTTTATTGTTCATATGTTGTATAATGTTGATGATCACTTGAAGAAAATTTAAGAATGGTTTAATAGACTTAAAATTGTTTAAGCACAGTAACAACTGATTCACCCCCCCCTCTCAGTTGTTTTAGTAATTTCAACAATTGGTATCAGAGCGGGTTCCTTTTATTCAAAGGTAGATCTGTAAGCTTAAACATGACAAGTCATGAAGGGACTTCAGCCTCTAAGCCCCCTCTGTTTGATGGAACAAATTTCGCCTTCTGGAAGATTAGAATGAGAACATACTTAATGACCTTGGGTGTTGATGTTTGGGATGTAGTAGAGACTGGATATACAAAGCTTGTTGTGCTAGCCTTCAAGGACGATAAGTTAGAGTTTAGTTTTAATGCTAAGGGAATGAATGCTATCTTGAATGGACTTGTTGAATCTGAGTTTGTAAAGGTGATGCATCTTGAAACTACCAAAGCAATGTGGGACAAACTTATTAGCAATTATGAAGGAAATGAGAAAGTAAAAGATGCCAAACTTCAAACATACAGATTGAAATTTGAACAACTAAAGATGAATGAAGATGAAACAATTAGCAACTATTTTTTAAGAGTTGAAGAACTTGTAAATGCCATGAAGGGTCTTGGTGAGAAGTTTGACAACTCACTCTTAGTTCAAAAGATTTTAAGATCTCTGCCTGATAAATTTAATCCAAAAGTCTCTGCAATAGAAGAATTAAATGATCTCAAAACCCTGTCCATTGATAAACTTCTAGGAACTTTAACTGCATATGAAATGAGAATTATCAAAGATAAATCCAGTACTAGAGAATCATCTTTTAAAGCGGACAACAATACTGATTCAGAATTAGATGATATTGAGGCAAAATTTGTGATAAGGATAAAGAAAGGACTAGGAAAATATCAAGGGAAGATTCCCTTCAAATGCTTTAACTGTGGTAAGATAGGTCATTTTTCATCTAAGTGTCCCCATCAGAAAAAGGACCAGAACTCTGATGATGAAAAGAAGTACAAATACAATAAATATAATAAGAAGAAAAGTTTGGTTGCAAATAATGACAATTCCTCAAAAGACACTGATAGTGACTCTTCTTGTGAAGATAAGGCAAATGAATTCATGCTTATGGCCAAAGAGGATTATGATAATAAAAGCATAGGAAGTGATGATAATGATGAATAAGTTGTGGTTGATATGGAAGAAGAATTGATCAGTGCACTGGAAGAAATTGACAGACTCAGAATTAAGAACAGGAAGCAAAAACAATTGTTGATACAGTTCGAGAAAGACAGTAAACAACCTGATGAAGACTTTGCCCTGCTGAAAGTGAAATTAGAAGAGGCAAAGAAAATAGAAGACATATTAAAACAACAGTTGTCAGAGAAGAAAGCCAGTTGTGAAGCCTTAGAAGAAGAGATAGTAAAAACAAGAAACAAAATGGAGAAGTTTAAGGGATTGTATCATCAAAATCTGCCAAGTATTAAAGACTCAGAAGGATTAACCTCCATTCTAATTCAGCAAAGAAATTCAAAGTTGAAAGCTGGATTGGGATATGAAGAAGGATCAAGTAGTGATCATCCAAGTAATACAGAACCTATCAAGTTTGTCAAATCCTCAAACATTGACAATAGTCACTCTGCAGAAACAAAGAAGGAAAATCAGCCACCAAGAAGGAATGAAAGAAAAAGCACCACAACTGAATTTGTAGATCAGAAATATTATCGGCATGAAAGAAATCGACCTCCTCAAAGAAGACAGATTTTTTCAAGGTACAAAGATTTTTTCTATGGTTATTGTTTTTTCTACTCTAATTTTGGTCACAAAGCTATAAACTTCTCTTAAATATATAGATATGAACAATCAAAATATTCAATGAATAACTATCTTCCACAACAAAGATTGAGACAGCCAAGCAACAAACAATCACAGACTATAAATGATGTGATGACTAGGAGAAGGAAACAGGTGAAACACAACAACAATTATAAGCATAACAATCATTATGATCTATTATTCAGTGAACCAGAATGTTACAACTGCCATAATTATGGACATAAAGCTGCAGACTGTCACTTAAAAAATTACAAGTCAGATTTGATCCCCACTACTGAAAATGTCAAAGTTTGGAAGAAGAAAGTAGATGACAAGTGTGGACTAGTGCTATCAGCCCAAAGAAAAAAGAATCCCTGGTATATTGACAGTGGATGCTCCAGACACATGACTGGAGACAAAAGTAAGTTTCTAACTCTAAGTGATAGAAAATCAGGGAATGTAACTTTTGGAAATGATGCACCGGGAAAGATAAAAGGTAAAGGAATTGTAAGTTTGAGTAATGACAAAAGGAAAGCTCAATATATGTTGTTTGTAGAAGGTTTGAAACATAATCTTCTTAGTGTCAGTCAAGTCTTTGACCGAGGGTGTCAAGTTGTTTTTACCTCTAAAGACTGTAGAATAAAATCTGTGGATTTAGGACAGCTATTTGCAAAAGGTATAAGAACAAAAAACAATGTCTATGTATTAAAAGAAGAAAAAGAAGAATGTCACTTAAGCAAATATGATGAAAGTTTGTTGTGGCATAGGAGACTTGGTCACCTAAATTTTGATCACATAATCAAACTCAGAAACAATGGGGCAGTAAAATATCTTCTGAAGATATCAAAGCCATAGGACTCTGTTTGTAAAGCCTGTCAGATAGGAAAGCTTACTCGCACTCAGTTCAAATCTAAAAACTTTCCTTGTACAGAAAAACCTCTCCAGTTAGTACATATGGATCTATGTGGACCATCAAGGAAAGAATATACAAGAAAAGAAAATTACTTTATGTTGATTATTGATGACTATTCTAGACTAACTTGGGTTGCCTTTTTGAAAGAAAAATCTGAAGTATTTGAAAAATTCAAAGTGTTTAAGGCTTTGACTGAGAATCAAACAGGAAAAATATTAAAGGCAGTAACGTCTGATAGAGGAGGAGAGTTTAGTTCAAGGAACTTCAAAGAGTTATGTGATAAACATGGGATCAAAAGAGAGTACACAATTCCAAGGACTCCACATCAAAATATAGTTGTTGAGAGGCAGAATAGGCCAGTACAACAAATAGCAAGATCAATGATGAATGAAAGGAACATACCTCAAACATATTGGGTGGAAGCAATTCATACAGTTGTTCATGTCCTTAACAAAGCTCATCTTAGGCCACACAGTGATAAGACTCCTTATGAACTATGGTTTGGAAGACCTGCTTCAATCAAGCATTTTAAAGTCTTCGGGAGTAAATGTTATATCAAGAACAATGATGAAAATATTGGCAAATATGATGATAGGGCTGATGAAGGTATCTTCTTGGGTTATGATACAAATGGTAAAGGGTACAGATGCTACAATAAAAGACTGCATAAACTAGTTGATTGTATAGACATAAAAGTTGATGAAGAAATCCCGGTCAAGAATGTAGGCAGTGTTGAACCAAGAACAGAAGATATAGTTGAAGATGAAGATGAACAAGTCCAAGGGTCAGAAAGAGAAGAATCTGAATCAGATGAAGACTCGAATACTCCAACTGACACAAATCAGCAAAAAGAAACAAAATCACCTCTCAAAATTGTTAAAAAGAATCATCCTGAAAATCAAATAATTGGAGATATAAATAAAGGAGTTCAGACAAAAAGGAAATTAATTAAAGACTCAGAACAATCTCATGTTGCCTTTTTATCTATGACTGAACCTAAAAATTTGAGGAAGCTAGCCAGGATGATGATTGGATTAAAGCAATGAATGAAGAGCTTGATCAAATTGAAAAGAACAATACTTGGGAGCTTGTCCCTAGACTTGAAGATAAAAATGTAATAGGTTCCAAATGGGTGTTCAAGAATAAAATGAATGAAAAAAGGCAAGTTGTTAGAAATAAAGCCGGACTAGTCTGTAAAGGGTATGCACAAGTTGAAGGTCGGGACTTTGATGAAACCTTTGCACGAGTGGCAAGATTGGAAGCCATCAGAATGTTTCTTGCCCATTCATGTCATAAAAACTTTAAAGTTTATCAGATGGATGTTAAGTCGACATTTCTTAATGGAGATCTAGAGGAAGAAGTATATATGGAGCAACCTAAAGGATTCTCATTGAAAGATAATACTAATTATGTTTGTAAGCTGAAGAAGGCCTTATATGGACTAAAACAAGCACCACGAGCTTGGTATTATAGACTAGACAAATTTTTACAAGAAAAAGGGTTCAAGAAAGGTTTTGTTGACAGTAAACTTTACATTAAGTCTGAAGGTGATAATTTACTAGTTGTTTTGGTTTATGTAGATGATATTATTTTTGGCTATTCTAATGAATCATCTGTCCAGTGGTTTGCTAACTCTATGAAAACAGAATTTGAAATGTCCATGATAGGAGAGATGTCATATTTTCTTGGATTACAAGTAAAACAAAGTTCTGCGGGAATATTTATTTCTCAAGAAAAATATTTGAAAGAGATGTTGAAGAAATTCCAGATGGAAGATTCCTCTCCAATTAGCACACCTATGGTGGTTGGTTGCAAGCTCAGTAAAAATGATGTTTCACCGGATGTTGATCAAAGGACATATCGCTCTATGATAGGTAGTCTTATGTACATCACAGCATCCCGTCCCGATATAATGCAAGCTGTTGGAATGGTAGGTCATTATCAGTCGGCTCCTAAACAAATTCATTTGGTAGTTGTCAAAAGAATATTCAAATACTTGAAGGGAACAATGACTTATGGTCTGTGGTATCCCAAAAATCAGAATTTTCAGTTAATTGCTTATTCAGATGCAGAATGGGAAAATTGCGTTGATGAGAGAAAAAGAACCAGCGGAGGAGCATTCTTTCTGGGTGACTCATTAGTAGCATGGCTTAGTAAAAAGCAAGGATCCATTTCATTATCAACTACAAAGGAAAAATACATTGTTGTTGCTACTTGTTGCACACAAATTTTATGGATGATACAAACTCTTGCAGGTTTGAAGGTAAATTACACTGATCCCATTCCAATTCACTGTGATAACACCAGTGCCATTAGTGTCTCCAAGAATCCTATTCTTCATTCCAAGACTAAGCATATTCCAATAAAGTACCATTTTCTCAGAGAACAAGTTACAAATAGAATTGTTCAACTGAATTATATACCTTCTACAGAACAGATTGCAGATATATTTACAAAACCATTAGCAACAACCCCTTTTGGATATCTTCATCAAAAGTTGGGGGTTATAATTTCTTGTGTCTAATCTGTTCATCTAGTCAGGGGGAGTACTTATTGAATATCTGGTGTATTTCCAAGATGCTCATAGTTGGCAGGGGGAGTATGTTTTTCCACAGCTCGGGGGGAGCATGTTTCTTCTTTGACATTGATGTCAAAGGGGGAGAAAAGAGTCTGGGAGGAGATTCTGAATGCATGTGGGTGCCTATGTTGCCATCAATGCCAAAGGGGGAGATTGTTGGCAAATATTTAACAGACAGCGAATTCTTGTCATTGATGGCAAGTATAGTAATGACAGCAATGAAGATGGCATGAGTACAGAAAGTATGTAATAGATGGGAATTATGAGAAGACGCTGCAGAGAAGATTCGAATAAGCTCAGAAGAGATAATGCAGAGGATTGTTGGCAAGAATAGTGATGGCAAAGATCAGCATGATCAACAGCGTAGTGATAATGGGGGAGGAGCAGCAACAGTGATCATTGGATCAACAATTCAGAATTCCTGATGGCTGCCAGATCTCAATATAGACAAGAAGAGTGTGCAAATATGGAGGATAGATATCAGGCGTTAGATCCGAGCGCGAGAATCGACCATCGTAAGATCCTGGAGAATCTGTACGATCTTTAAAAGTGCAAGGTGAAGCGAGTTCACGAAATCTCGAAATCTCGATGCAGACACAATGAAGACTTCTGAAATCACGAAAAAATCCTGACCGTCAATACACCAAAATATGTGGACCGTTGATCTAAGCTCCATTTCAGAGTTTCGCCTATCGTGACTTGGAGTGACAAGAACCTCCATCGAAGGAATCACGAGATGTGAATTCATGAGAAGATCTGGACCATAGATTCATCGAGATCGTGGACCGTTGATCTAAGCTCCATTTCAGAGTTTCGCCTATCACAACTTGGAGTGACAAGAAACTCCATTGAAGGAATCTCAAGATGCGAATTCACGATGAGATCTGGACCGTAGATTCATCGAGATCGTGGACCGTTGATCCCACGCCATTTCGGAGTTTCGCGAATCATGACTTGGAGAGGCAAGAAACATAACCACCAAAATTGTGATATGAAAAATCACGATTTAATTGCAGCCATCAGATCAAGATGTGATCTGGACCATTGATCTGACTCCTTTTCGGAGTTTCACAAATCACGACTTGGAGAGGCAAGAAACATAACCACAAGAACGCCAAAATCGCGATATGATCTGAGCCATTGAATTAAGATCAGATCTGGACCATCGAATCATAGGACAAGTCGCTGACTTGGAGTCAACAGAGCATGGTGTGGAAACTCGCGAGATGTGAGATCGAAATAAGATCTGGACCATCGGATCTATGGATATTTCAACCGTCGATCAAACTTGATGAAGTTTATAAACTCGCGAAATATGAAGTGCCTTTTGGCATAGCCTATGGTCACCGTCGGTGGTCTAGAGAAGGGAAGGAGTCAGTTTAGATAAGCTCCATTTTAGGGTTTCGGGGATCGAGACTTGGAGAGTCAAGATGCCTCATCTCCAGATTCACGAAATGTGAATTCACGAAAAGCACTTTATGCATAAGTGGTTGATCGTGGCCATGGTCATATAGAGGAAGGAGCTAGTGCAGAAAAGATCTGTATCAGAGTTTCGGAGATCACGACATGAAGTGTCGAGACACTTGGCCACAGGAATGTTGAAATTTCAAAACCCGATTTAAAGGAAAGATTAATAAAGTTCATCTAACAGTGCAGATAAACTTGAATATGATCGGAGGGCTACTGTTCTCTCTCATAGTTAATTCATTAGTTACGAATTAGTTAGCAAAACTGATTCATGATTCCTGATCGGTTGGCGTTTCAGTTGCTTAGACGATTTTTCTTTTTCCTCAGAGGATTCAAAGTGTAATTGTTGTGGGTGTGGTGTATAAAATAAAAAGATACAGACTGTGCGGGGTTGGTCGTTCTGGACGAAAAATGAATTAAACTGTAAGAAAGGGAAAATCAGAGGATGCGCAGTGTGAGACTGAAAATGTGCACAGTGTGAGATAAAACTCAGAGAAGAGTAATAGATTAGGAATATATTTGAAGCATAGTAGAATGACAGAACAAGTTGAAGCAGTGCATAATTGTAGAACAGACAAAGCAAGAGAAGAATTGCAGAACAGTNGTAAGAAAGGGAAAATCAGAGGATGCGCAGTGTGAGACTGAAAATGTGCACAGTGTGAGATAAAACTCAGAGAAGAGTAATAGATTAGGAATATATTTGAAGCAGAGTAGAATGACAGAACAAGTTGAAGCAGTGCATAATTGTAGAACAGACAAAGCAAGAGAAGAATTGCAGAACAGTTAGAAGAAGACCAGATTTACAGAACAATGAAGAAGTGGTAAGAATCGATTTATATGTGTAGTTGGTTGTTTAATTATTCATTTAATATTTCAGGGTGGTTGGGAGGTGGTAGGGAGGACTGTTGTCCTCAGAGGTTCAAGTGGGAGCTTGAACACAGGGATTTGTAGCTTCCATCTGGTTGTAGCCAGAGAAACCAGGGTGGCAGGG
>JASDQU010100015.1:179175-196444 GCA_032191745.1 Picea mariana
TGGTTGTTTAATTATTCATTTAATATTTCAGGGTGGTTGGGAGGTGGTAGGGAGGACTGTTGTCCTCAGAGGTTCAAGTGGGAGCTTGAACACAGGGATTTGTAGCTTCCATCTGGTTGTAGCCAGAGAAACCAGGGTGGCAGGGTGGTGCAAGGGAGACCAAGTGCTCTCTGTTATACAGGTTGGAGCCTGTGTAACTGGAATTTGGTGCATCCATCCAGTTGGTGCTGGAACATTAGGGGAGTTGGTGCTTCCTTATAGTGGGTGCTAGAGAAACAAGAGAGTCAATGCTCTCAAACAAGTTGCAGCTTGTAAAACAAAGGTAGCAGCCTCACATTGAGTTGGTGCTCAATTATAGATGATGTACAGAACTTAAAAGACTGCCTATCATTTCGAAGAAGAAGAGGTTTTCTCCCTTTATGGGTTTCCTTATGAAAATTTGTCTCTGTGTATACCTCATGTGTGACTGATGCTCATTACTTTTATTGTCCATATGCCGTATAATGTTGATGATCACTTGAAGAAAATTTAAGAATGGTTTAATAGACTTAAAATTGTTTAAGCACAGTAACAACTGATTCACCCCCCCCCCTCTCACTTGTCTTAGTAATTTCAATAGGATAAACTTTGTAGCAAGACTGCATTAATTTATGTTTGCTTCTCTTTCTCTTTTATCAACCTCTCATTTTCGGCCTTGCAGCTCTGTAGTTCGAGCATGAGGCTTCTCACAGTCTCAGCTAGATCTGGAGGGGTCTCTATCGCTCTCCTTTCGTCAGACTCTTCGTCTCTATTGTGGAATCCATCCCCCACTTCGTGGTGCATCACCATTCTATGCATTTTCAGTTTCCCGTGGTTGATCATTCGCTTGCTGTGCAAGAAAAACACTTGTTGTTAGTCAACATTATATTCATTCACAATCAGCGCATAATTCATATTTTTCAAATGCATACACACAATAGGAATTTTCATTCTTAACTTCGGCTTTTGATAATGGGGGTTAGGATAGAGAGTTACTCCTTTGAAGAGTACTTCAAATGGAGTTTCAGTGCAACTCGTCGATGAGCCCAAGCAGGCCAAGTGTTGTAACCATGCTCTGATACCAATTTGTCACATTCCCACTATAGAAACCTAGATTTTTCGTCTTTTCTTTAAGGGACAGAATCCCCGAATCTCTATGGGGCCTAGCATAGACCATCCCTTCCCTTATCCTCCTCCATGTGATCGTTGCCTATGACCACAAGCCTTACCAAAAAGGCGCTTCTAGCTTTCGCGTTTCAGGATTTCTGTGTGCGAGCTCTCCCTGGCTCCCTGTCCCTTGAAATGATGAAACCCGAAATGGGGTTAACGAGTTCCTTGGCTCCCCTTTTCCCTACTCCATGCGACCACCTCACTGAACACGCTAACACCAAATGGTGCTACCATAACTTGACTTTCAATATTCCTGTTGCAAGGAACCCTTGTTCCTTCAATCCCCGAAACCCGAAATCCTAGTATCATCAGGATCTACGGTCTAGATCGTCGACTTGATCAACGGCCCGGATTAAATCTCGACATTCTACCTTTTGGGATTTTGGTGGGGTCTTCACTCCTATTTCCCTGATTTTCATAACCTCGATGGCTTTAGATCTTCTCCACGCATCCTCTACAAATGGACGGTCTAGATTCATTCAGGACCCGAAATGTCGATTCCCAAGTTTAGACCCTTGATTAATTGCTAGCGCCTACCTCCTCCCTCTACCACATGAACCTGTCCTATGACCTAGGGCTCATCCACAAAGTGTGTCAGGGTTTTGTATAATGTGATTTTTCGACTGGCGAAGACGAGGAGTCTTGCCCTCAATTTTCCCGGATGCCAAAATGCCGAAACTTATTCACACTAGACCAGCTCATCCACAAAGCGCATCCGGGTTTCATATACCAGGATTTCATGACTTGCGAAGACGAGGGGTCTTTCCCTTTGGTTTCTTGGATTCCAAAACATAGAAACTTATTCACACTAAACCGGTTCATCCACAGAGCGTGTCGTGGTTTTGTATACCGGGATTTCGCGACTTCCAAAGATGAGGGGTCTTGCCCTCTGGTTTCTCAGATGCCGAAACGCCAAAAGTTATTCACACTAAACCGATGGTCCAGATCACTCATGGATCAACAACCATGATCATGTCATGATTTCGTGAATCATGAGTTTGTGAGGTCTTACCCTTTGACCACTCCCAGTGGCGAGTAAGAAAAATGATAACCAACTGCCGTGTGTCCTGTGCCAATGAACGGTTTTGAATACTTCGGGACTTTCTATACTTCGTCGAGTCCACTCTCCTGCTTATGCAAGGGTTAATACCTTGAATTATCATAAACACCAGGTGTGACGCGACTGCTGAGAGGGGTGATCATTTCCACCCAACTATAGGCTCAGTGACTCCAAATGGATTTACCACTAGCCACCCCCTAGCTAGACCACGATGCTTGAGATTCATTCTCCTACTTCCATCTCAATGAAAGTCAAGGACGAAGGTTACTCTCCTCCTCCTCTATTCAGAACTCCCTGTATTTCCAAAGTTCCTCCCGATTCTCTTCCTCGATCCATATCGTGTGTGTTCTCTCTTCTTGTTCCCCACACTTCCTTTCTTTCCTTTTCCTCAAGATTGCATGTGGCGTGAATTCCCCTGTTCGTGGTCAGGTCTGAGAGCTTCTACTGATGGGCGGTTCGCCCCCATCCCCTCATTAACTCTTAAGGAGCTTCCCCACCTACCATCCTGACGGGTAATTCATTCCAGGGTCAGAGAGTTTCTCTTGGTCTTTGAGCAAGTAAAATCCAATATGGTATTGGTTCGATGGAAGTTAACGCAACCATTCCAGGTCCATTCCACCACCTCTCATTAGCCATTGTGGTCTCTTTTAACACATCCCTCCCAGAAATAATGCAACTTGTATTCATAACATAATTTACATTCATCGACCTTTTATACAAAGGTCTATCAAAGTAAACATTCACATCTTTGGGTTTGCCATAGTTCTTGGCCAATATAGTTATTTTTACAAGCTGGGGGAAACAGGGTGTTACAGACTCAATAAAGGAGGTGAAGAAATAGCTATCCTCCAAGTTTTACATGAAGGATCTTGATGCAACGAACTTCATTCTTGGAATGGAGATCAAAAGAGATAGAGAATCTAGAAAGCTATGGTTGAATCAGATGAACTATATTGAAACAATATTGAAATGTTTCAACATGCAAGATTTCCAACCTGTAAAGTGTCAATTTTTGTGGGAGTAAGGTTAACTATTGAGCAGTGTCCAAAGACACATGAAGAAATAGATTACATGGCATGTGTTACCTATGAAAGTGTTGTTGGTATTCAAATGTATGTGATGGTCTAAATGTGAATAGACATTGCCCATGAAGTGGGACTATTGAGCAGATACATGTCAACACCTGGAAAGGAGCACTAGACAACTGTTAAGAGAGTATTCAAGTATTTGTGTGGAAAAAACTATTATGATATATGCTACCAAGGAAAACCTAGAGATGAAAGTGAAGTAGATGTACATGGATTTGTTGATGCTAACTGGGCTAGAGATATAGATTGATGAAGGTCAACCAATGGATATGTGTTCAAGATGTTCGGTGGAGGAATTAGTTGGATGAGTACGCGACAGGCGGCCATAGCCTTGTCAAGAACAGAAGATGAATACATGGCAGCCACTCATGTAAGAAAAGATGTAGTATGACTGCAACAACTTTGTTCAAGGATCAATTTTGAGTAGAGAGCTATGAAGATAAATTGTGAGAGTCAATGTGCAATATTTCTGGAAAAGAACTTGGCTTATCAATCCAAGACTAAGCATATTGATGTACAATAACATTTCATAAGGGACATGGTGGAAACAAACAAGGTGTTGTTGGAGAAAGTAGGCACATTGGAAAACATAGTGATGAAGACTTATATACACGTTGGACCACATTGCAGCAGGAAAGGGACCAAACAATGCCAGAGTTCATCAATGTATTGCATACCTTGCGCACAAAGTTGGGTATCAAATACTCTGAGTGGCATCTGGTGCTCAAGAATCGTGGAGGTTTGCATAGATACATCTATAAAGAAATGGAGTTTCTAAACATCTCATCCTTAGGCACGTCCTATCGATATGCTGTCAAAATAGAGAAAACTATTAGACGAAAGATGCGATAGTTTGGGTATGTGAACCTTTCATAACATAAGAAAGGAAAAGGAATCCCCAACTCGCATAAAAAATGACAAAGCAAGGATGAACAACCTCAGGACAACCAATATAATCTGCAAACAAAGAAGGACAATGGGAAGACAAAGAAATACACTCGGAAGTGGTGTGAGTTCCATAAGAGCCCCTGTCATAACATCGATGAGTGTTTCTCAAATAAATTATTGGTGGTCGAGGTGAAAAACTCTAAATCAGATGTGGGTTCTGACTCTGAGTCAGAACCACAAAAAGGGAGGTTGATCATTGCCACAGAACCTAGTTCCACCATTTCTAGCACCAAAATCCATCCTAGTGAACCTGAGGAACCAAAGGAAGGTGAGCGCCTTTTTCATTCACATATGTGGGTGAAGGGTACTCCATTGCAATTCATCATTGATATTGGTATCCAGAAGAAACTCATCTTAGCGAAGGTTGAAAATTGGTTGTCTATGCCGAAAACCCCAAACCCACAGTCGTACACCATCGGATGGCTCTTCCAAGGGTGCAATCTTTGTGTTAGCCAAAAATGTTGTCTTCCCTACATCATAAATCCTTTCAAATATGAGGTATGGTGTGATGTCGCTGTTGTGGTGGGAAATCCCCCTACAAACTAGCAAATAGGGTTATAGTATGCATGCAGATATGACCAAAAGAAACCTACTTTCTACTTTCATCTGAGACTTAATCCCCATTTCTTTTCAGCAAATACATGGTTAGACCAACATACCTTGCTCCATATGTTTGATGTCGATCCTTCTTCACTCTTGATCGCTTGTTAGCATCTCTCCTCCCAAGGCTAACTTGTATACAAAACAAGCAACAAACTACACATGCATTTTACCTACAAACTAATGGCTTAGAGATTCAAACATACATTTACTGAACTATGAAGAACTCATATAGTGGGACGGGAAAAGCATTTATTTATTATTAACTTTAATGAATCAACTTACAATGTCGAGACCGGCCACTGCTTCGCGAATACTGATCATGGGCTCCTCTTCAAATGTCCTCCAACTTCTTTGTTTTGTATCTCTTCTTGCACAAGGATGGCTAAAGGGTTGGGACAATGGGAATGTGCAATTGGGAAAAGTTTCTTTACTCTATTTCTCCTCCTCCAAATGGGACCCCTAACCCATATTTTATAGGCTAGAAGAAGCTAGGTATTTGGATGAACCCTCAGCCATGCATGGCCGGGAGTTTCAGTTAACGCACCCAAAGTTGTGTGTTTCGTCGAAAACTTTCCTTTTTTCGTGCTTTTGTCGATCCATGCAGGATGTTTTAGGTTAGCGAGAGTGTACATGCATGCAGTAATGGACTAGGGTGCGTGGGCCCTTATAAAAGAGGTTTTTTAAAGAGTTGTTCAACAGTGCTTTGGAAGAGAAGGGATCTGAGATGGCCTGATGCCAGGTAAGCATGTATGGTGCAAATTAGGGTTATAAGAGTTGCCCCTAATGTGTGAGGTCAGAAGAGCATCTGATGGTTGAAATACATTACCAATCTTTACTAATGTGTCGAACAAGTGAGCCCAGGGACCAGGAACTGGGAGGTGTCGTCTGCAAAATAACAAATGTCTCACCAAGGCGGGCATACCCATGCTCGGGATAAAATAGAATCATGGCTACCAATCAAATACATTGTAGATCCATGTCAAATAACTATATAAAGTGTAGCCATGAACAATACACAATGGAGCTACATCTCTAAATCAAAAATATATACATATAGAGTATCCATCTTCTAGAAGCTAATACAGCCTGATGGCTGGAGAGGAGATCTTCAGAGCTCGAGCAACAACTTCAAAATCTTCAAAACTCAAGGTAGGAGTGTAATATGAGTGTATGAATTCACTACCCAGAGATCTTCGACGGCTTGTCAGTCATGGACTAGATAATCTTGATGATCAGGTTGAAGGCTTCATTGATTTCGAACAAGGACTTGATTGGACATTCAGGATGGTCGGGTATGAGGGCAAGAGGCAAATTGCAAAGGGGCTGACTCAGGCTTGGTAGAAACTTCCCTTGGACAACAACACAACAAATGATGAGACTTAGGTAGCATGGCATTAATCATAAGTTTACGAAGCAGGAGGCAACGCAAACTCTCCATATGTTTGGAAGAATAACCAAACGGAGGAGGACACAACTCTACGTAGTGAGAACAACTTCCTAAGTTCATATTACATCCCATAGTTTGGCTAACAAACAGACATATGTGCTTTATCCAAGGGTGACTCATTATGCTACCAATAAAGAAAATACGTTTCCCTTCCTCTTTTTGGGGTATATTTGATTTTTTTGTCTTTTTCAATCATTTTGGAAAAAATAATAAAGGAATGTTATGTTACAATGGAGGAATGAGTGTTAAAAACATACAAGTTCAAGGCGTAAGGACAAGACTGATGTTCAGAATAATGATACTCGGGAAAAATCCTCCGGGGGCCAAGGGTGTTAAAACGCAGAAGCAAACTGTTACAAGGCTGGCGTATAAGGTATGCAAATGCGGTTAAAAAAAACACAATGGTAACGTCCTTCAATGTAAGTTTAACGAGACCAGAAAAGGTAAGCTCGGTGGTTTTTCATATTTAGAGAGTCTGAAAAAACATAAAAGGAGACTCCATTGGGGTACCTTTTTTGAATATAGTCTAGTCGGTTCAAAAAAGGTGGAAACTAGCACCGATAAGACGTATATTCAAAACCATTTTAACGAGTGTGATAAGGACAAGATCACTCGGCCATTTTTTCATTTTCAAGGAGTCTGAAAAAAGATTAACTATGGACTCCGTCAAGAATGTTCTTTCGAACCAATTTAACGAGTGTGAAAGAATAAAGTCACTCGGCGATGTTTTCAATTTTAGGGAGTCTGAAAAGAGCTTAACTATGGAATCTGTGGGGGTTCCTTTTTCGTAAGTTTAGTCCCTAAGGCCCGAAAAAGGGGTAAAATTATACCTGAGAGTACTGTTCTAAAAAACTGAAGTTCCATAGAGTATACCTTTGTTCGTATAGTTGACCATCTGGATTGAAAAAGGGATAAACTACCATCGGACAAACGTGACTTCAAATTTCAGTTTAACGATCATGAAGGGACACAAGATTGCTCAGCAATTTTTTTATGTTTAGAGGATCTGAAAAGGGCTTAAAATAAGACTCGTTATATCTTCTGGGAGTCCTGAGGGTGAGGTCAAGAGCAAAAAGGAATGATGCAAATGAGGCTCAAACTTGTAATCAGGAAAAACTACAAGGACTCCCGAACCTACAGTGTTTAGAGACAGCATGGATACCATAATGCAACCAGGATCTACCTAGGGCATCCATGTTTCGGTAAGCTCTACCACCAAGTCGGGACACTTCTAAAGCAGTTATGATGGTTCCTTGTCGCAACCTGATGGGATCGATCCTATGGCAAAGAAAAAAGACAACGAGATACAAAAGTCAGGGTAAAACCCTAACCTATATGTTCAAGTTGATCCTCGAAAAAAAAATTCATGGACCGTCGAAAATTACCCAAAACTCAAAAAAAAATGTCCCGATACTCGAGCATATCCCTCCCATGCAACTCCTGAATCACTCTATATGGTTTTTGGTTTAAAGAAAACGATAAGGGAGGCCAAAAAGTCTATAAATAGAAGCTAGTAGCTCATTATCACCATTGTTGATTTCAAAATTGACTCTGGAGCCAAAAGACCCCCTTTGTCAAAAGCGGTGATTCCGAGAGCTACAGTGGACGAAACGAACTTCTGTCTGGACCAAGTACGTACAAACTCTCTTATCTTGCATTTTAAGTCTTTATTTTTACATTGGATTTCATTTTTTAGGGGGGCGTCAACCTTTAAAAGGTTGGCCCTAGGTCCATGCAAGTTGTCTTAGGACAGGCCACGTGTACATTCAGGAAAAGTAAACTCTGCACTCGTGTACACGCGACTGTCACTATTATAGCCCACGTGGACCCCCTTATTGAATGAAAAAGTCTTAAAAAGAAAGGGTTAACCCTCTTGAACCTTGGTGTTTTTGCAGGATGTATGTCCACTGGAGAGAAACAGAGCATGAAGAGGTTAGTGAGTTGGTCGGGGAAGACCCCAATGCTGTGGCTACTTTGATGCAATGCGGGTTACTCAAGTTTTTCCTATGTCCTTTTATGCAGGCACAACCTAGTCTACTGAATGCCTTGGTTGACTACTGGCATCCAGATGCATAGGCATTCATGTTAGAGGGGCAGTCACTGGTGCCCACGACTAAGGACATTTATTTTTTGACTGGCCTTTCCCAGAGAGGGGAACCAGTCAACTTCCATAATTTTCCTTTAGGGATGCATAACATAGAAAAATTGATAGGTCTATACTGTGAAAATGATACAGACCGCTCGAGCTCGCAAGTGACCATAAGCAAGATCACTAACTTATTGCTACGGGCAATAGCATTTCTTATTGGGTGAATCACTGGTTCTACAGCTCTACATCAGGCATCCCGTGCACAGATGAACTGTGTAGTCCAGTGCTTAAATGCACAAATTTTTTATTGGAGTACTACATTACTTGAGTGTATGAAGAGGCAGTTGATAGATTGTCATTTGCGGACACAGAGGAACTTCGGGTTCAGGACCACTCTGTGTTCATTCGTTTTTGAGAGAGTTCTGAGTTTTAGTCCTCAAGTAGTGGTACGAGGACATTAGGCCTCTCTTCCTATTGTGTGTAGATGGGCAGTATTACTGCTGCAATAGGGTGGCAGAAGGACCAATGAGTCATTCGATGATGACTTCTTCACATGGTTGTCGCGACAGATCCCGGTTATAGAGGATTACCCCTATGTCAGGATTGATTTCTTGAGAGACCCTGAGATACCAGTACCTCCTAGTGAGGAGCGAGGGGAGATGGGTAAGTCTCCACCTTTGTAGTTTTTTTGTGTTAAACATATGTAATTTTTATGTTGTTTTGTTATATATATCATTTTTTTGTTATACCAGAGTATTTGATGGATATGTGTTCATTGTATACAGATGTGGGACCAGTTCGACCCGCTGACTATGTGAGGAACAAGTGTCGTCCTCGGCCAGGGGTCGCATCTGCCGTCGTAGGGGGACCAGCAGTAGTAGGAGATCTTCCAGACGGGGAGGCTGAGAGGGTATTGAGACGAGTCAAGCGGAACTTTACTGCGCTCACTCGCACAGTCCTGATGGCAGAGATTGAGGACCTGCCACTATCTATGCAGTCTCATGTAGTGGGGGCACCACGGACATGGGTCCGGTTGTTTTAGCATTTATCCAACGCTGTGGATCAGTATAATAGGGCCCACAGGCCTTGACTTTAGCTAGACATTTTAACGTGCCACGAGCACTACTTGTATATATTTTTTGAGGGCATAAGCCCTGTGACTCGTTATTGGTCCTATTTTTGAGGCGCTTGCGTCCATCGGTGTACTCTGGTTACTTTAATGTATTATATATAGTTTTTTTGGTCTTTTGTGTCTTATGGATCATGTGTGAAAAAAATGTATTTACATGTTTATGTGAATGTTCTTTCATATGTGTGCAAGATGCCAATCTAAAATTTGATTAGCTAGAGTATATGTAACTTGGTTTAATCTCCTAGGAACATGAAAATATGTAATATAATCAAAGTTTCATTCTAAGAGACGTATCCTAAGGAATCGTTGGTGTAAAGTTGCATCATGAACCCGGTATACTCTGTTTAACTAAGACACAACTAGTTGAGCGTCGAGATAGACCCAGAGATGAGAGATACCCAATGACAAAGTGTCACGAAGCAACTCAATAACTGCACTATACTCGGCGACATTATTTGTGGTGTCACCTTAGCATATACCTCCGGAAGATAATAACTGGCCTTGAGGTGTAAAGATTACCCAAGCTACAGAGGCAAGCCTCTGAGTGTGCCGACTAGCACTGTCTGCATACCCAACGAACACCTCGGAATCACTTGACATCTACCACAATGACAAAATATAACATCAATGAAACGTCCATAACACTAAAAGAAACTAATAGTACAAAGACTATACATATGTTACAAAAAGTTGCCCACAATGACCTACCTATGAGTAATACTTCTTGAGGTAGAGCCCATTTCTAGGCTCCGCCAAAGCATTCCCTTCAAAGTCAACCAGACGATAAGTTCCCTTTTTTAAAACCTCTTTTATGATGAAAGGTCTGAACCACATGGGTTTGAATTTTCCTTCCCCCAAGGGGTCCTTATCTTGGTCATAGACCAGGACAAGGTCACCTTCAGAGAAAATATGAGGATGAACAGACCTATCATACTGACACTTGACCTTATGTTTGTGAGCCTCATTGGCTAGGGCCGCATCACGACACTGCTCATTGAGATACTCAAGGTATACTAACTGTTCTTCAAGTCGAGAAGTGTCTAGCAATAATTGTACTACCAACTTTAGAGACATGATCTGACATTCGATGGGCAAGACTGCCTCTAGCCTGTAAACGAGTTGGAAAGGTGAGAAACTAGTTGCAGTCTTAACAGACGTTCGGTAAGCCCATAATGTCGAGTATAAAATTAAATGCCAATTTGACTTGGTTGAGTTGATAGTTCGCTCTAGAATGGTCTTAAGAGTTTTGTTTACAGCTTCCACCTGCCATTTGCTTGGGGGTAGTAGGGTGATGAATGTTCTTGTCGTAACCCAAGCTTTGATGTTAACTCGGTCATCATCTAGTTCTGAAAGTGACTACCATGGTCAGTGACAATCTCACTCGAGACGCCGAATCTTGCTATTATCTAATTGAATAAAAAGAGAGTTGCAGTCTCTCCATCATCTTTAGATGTTGGCATAGCTTCAACCCACTTTGTGAAGTAGTCTAAAGCTACGATGATATAGCGGTGCCCCCTTTCTAAAGGAGGGTTGCATGTAGTGTAATCAATCACCCACTTGGTGAAGGGACCAACTGGGATGACAGGAAACATGGGAGCGGGATGTGCCCTCATCTTCTGAGAGAAGATTTGGCATGGGTGGCACTTCTTGACCGATTCGATACAATCTTTGATAAGTGTCGGCCAGAAGTAACCTGCTAGTAGAATATTTTGCGTTGTTTCCAACCCAGACAAATGACCACCACAAGCTCCAGTATGGCAATCATTAAGCACGATAACTCTTCGTCATGAGTGAGACATCAGCATAGGATGTAGTCTACACCTCTCCGATACAATGTATCATCGAGTATGAGATAATTCTTAGCCTGATGGCATATGCATCGATGCTCATCATGAGAAGCAATGGTGGGGCACTTCAAAGTCTGGAGATAGATAAGTATATCTCCGTACTAAGGATTTGAAGAGGTGATCAAAAACATATCTCCTCTGATCGGCGACTCTTCCGGCACAACATCACCTAACTCAATCGGAAGTTCTGAAATATGTTCTACGAAGACCAGTGACTTTTTGGACCTCGCTGAAACAAAATCTAAGTCAAAATCCTAGAGGATGACTATCCACCTACTGATTTTTCCTCCTATTACCCGTCGTGTCAACATGTACTAAAATGGATTTATGACAGAAATGATGGTGATCTTGCAAAACATAACATAATGACGGAACCGTTGAACAACATGGACTGCTGCCAACGCAAGTTTTTTGATATGAGAATAATTGAGTTGCGTTCCTAAGAGGCCTCGGCTCAGGTAATAGATGAAATATTTTGAGAACAGGTCATCTTCCTGAACTAAGACCATGCCAATGGTTGACTCTACTACAACTAGATATAATAAGAAATCCTTGTTATAGTTAGGTGGCCGAAGCAGAGGGGTAGTTGTGAGTGCATGTTTCAATGTGGAAAAAGAGCGTTGAGCGGCATCCTCCCAATCAAAAGGAACGTATTTTTTAAGTAGGCGCATAAAGCCCTTGGTGATCTCGGCGTAGTTAGTGATAAAGAATCTTAGAAAATTCTCCTTGCCCTGTAGACTCTGAAGATGAAGGATTGTGCGTGGGGGCGACAAGTGAATTATTGCCTCAACCTTGAGAGGATCAACCATGATCCTCGTTGTTGACACTATGAAACCTAACAAATGTCCTGGCATTATGTAGAAGCTGCACTTGTTTGGATTCAAGTGAACCTGAAAGTAGCGACAATGTTCAAATATAAGTCAGAGGTGTGTGGGATGATCTGTTCTCTTGCGAGATCGAGATGCTAAATCATCTAAATAAGCCTTGACTATATGCCTGAGGTCATGGAAATCAAAAGACATGGCCCGTTGAAAGGTTTCTCCATCATTTTTAAGACCAAAAGGCATCTTACGATAAGCGAATGTATCCCAGGGACAAATGAATGTCATTTTGTGGTTGTCTTCAGGTTTGATTTGTATTTGATTATATCCCGAAAAACTGTCCATGAAAGAAAAGGCCTCACAACTAGCACATTCATCAATGATCTAATCAATGAATGGTGTGGGAAAATTATCTTTGGGACATTCCTTGTTCAAATCATGGAAGTCGGTACATACACGAATCGTGCCTTGTTTTTTATTGAGCAGCACAGGATTTGGCACCCATTGGGTCAAATGGATAGGATAGATAAAACCTACCTTTAGAAATTTCTCAACCTCAATCTTAAGGTTGCTGCTTTCCTAAGATTAACTGGATGAAGCTTATGCCGAATAGGCTTGGCATCAGGATACGTTGTGATTTCATGTTCGACTATTTTTGGATCGATACCTAGAATTTCCTCATAAGACCAGGAAAAAACATCGTAGAATTATTTAAAAAGATCTGTATAGAGTTGAAGCTCTCCGGGGGAGGAGTCAGCTCCGACGAAAACATTCTCCATGACGCCAGGGTTTCAGGAGATATTGATCGGTATGGTTTCAGCGATGGTTTCCATATTACGCTCAGCATAAACTTTGTGGGTAGCTAAAAGATTAATAGGAGAAGACCGATCTCCCATCATAGTCACGCTGAATTCTCCTGCTTCGATTCGGCTTAACTCTGGGAGGAAGTATGATCTGTGATGAAGATCTTCCCAGGGTTTGTCCGGACTAGTCATTGCTTCAATTACTTCTTCGTTAGAGGGAAAGACCAAGTCTAACGAATCGACATCAGTGAGAGAGCCCTGAGCCAAAATAGGCTCTAGAAGTGGATCAAACTCTTGTGCATGAGTTGGATCAGTGTTAGCTGAAGCTTGTTGGACTAAAGAGTACGCGACTTCAGCTATAGACAAGAGAATGGACATGCACAGGTGCCCTATCCCATCCATCATGGCCAATGGGGAAGGAAGTATCCACGGATCATCGAAGTAAGTCGTGCGGAACGACGAAACTTGAAAAATCTCAACTTTATGGTGATTGGATATAAACTTGATATCGCCTTGAGGGGGCGGGTAATCAAAGGTACCCATCAAACATAGGCACAAACCAACCCCTACGTTTACAACACCTGGTTGAGGATTATCAATCATCGAGACAGTGGATGCCCTCAATGCAGGGTCAGGTCTAGAGAAAGACAATTGATCGATGGTCACAATATGGCCCTCGTGTGGAAACAACAAGACCCGAAAAACTATAGCAACCAAAGCTTGCATGGCATAAGTCCAACTCCTTCCTAACAAGACATTATAGTCGAGGGTTGCATCAACTACCTCTACTTTGACACACACGGTCTTCCCTCCTAACTGCATGGGAAAAGAAGGAAGGATACCATATAGTCGGAATGAACGACCGTCGAAAGCGGTGAGGAGAGTAGGTGACGGAGACAAAACGAGCTGGCCAACATCCTTCCAACATGCCAATGACATAACGTATGTCAAGGCACCCTCATCAACCACCGTGCGGAATATATTCCGAGTAAAAGTTTTCGTGGGATAAGCCACTACTATCTGAAATGCTATGTGGTAAGGTAGACGAGGTTTTAAGTCGGTTGTATCCAGCATGATTGTACCCAGATTACAAGTCTCGGTAGATCCTAAAGCAGTTAACAAGTCTTTCCTCTGGGAAGGGTAGCTTTGGAGGACCTCCAAAGCGGACATCACACAAGGGGTTTGTGATAAATCTTCCACCATAGAGTAGTTATGGGCGGCCCTTGCGTTTTGGTTATGAGAAGCTTTTTTGAATGCGCCTTTGGGAATGTGTGTCATTGTTTCACCCAATGTCTTCTCAATCTGTAGAGGAAGAGATGGGAGTTTAGCTTCTTTACCCTTCTCAAAAGTGCTTGGTTTATTATAGTCATGCGCTCTAGTCGATATAAAAGCATCACCCCTCACCATATATACATTCGCGGATGCAGGGTTGTTCGACGATGGAGGAGGTCCTTGGCTTCCCCCTTCCATGCTTACAGAGGCATGTCTTAGATTTTTCCCATGTTGGAATGGATTAGTTAACACATTAGGTTGTTGTTGTGTCACAAACTTTTGGGTCTCTGCAAGTTGGGGACAAAGGTGGGTCGTGTGGTCCTCCACGCATAGGTTGCATGGATACCTCACCTTTCGTTTCTCAATATTGCCCCCGCCAAAATTATCGGTGGGTTTCTTATCCCCCTTACCCTTCTTTCTTTATTTTTTCTTTCCTTTAGGTTGTTGGGTGGCCTTTGGATTAGTCGATTTCACTATGTGTACATCCAACGTTTTGGTAGGGGGAGCAGCCAAAGAAAGTTTGTCTAGCCACTGAGTGTTGTATAGACAATTGTTGCAACTGATTCGTTAGTTGCTTAGCGGGCTTTGCTTGTGCTGAACCAACAATACCATCAGCATGTGGTACAGTTCTTTGTCTGGTTTTATCAAGTATTGAGTGTGGTGCATCTGGCAAGATCTCGTATAATAAATCGGACAAAGAATAGATTAGCTCAAGTTGTTGAGCTCTCATGATGGCATCTTCTTCGAAAAATACTCCCGACATCGCAACGTATTTGGACAACTGTGGGACCAAAGACTTAAGGAACCACTCGAGAAGGAATGTTGGTGGGACTGGAACCTTAATTAAACTCTTTCAGCGTCTCCATTCTCGTATGTGATTAGAGATATGGTCTGCTTTTGTCTGTGAAAAATTGGCCAGCGATTCTGTGCCAGCGTCGTATCTCACATGTAACTGGAAATGGTTTAGGAAATCCATGGCCAATTCACTAAAGGAAGAGTATATTGAGTGGTCGAGCTCAATGTACCATTTCGTGGCACTCCCAATGAGATTACGTTGAAACAATAGCAATTGTACGAAGTCATCTTTCAACGAGTTAGATGAGCACCAAAGACGGTAGTCACATGATCTCCTGGATCTTCGCTAGGCTTGGATTTGAACTTTGGGATGTCTAAAGGAAACTTCATTGGCATAGGAGGCCAACGCGGATCATGACAGATAGGGTCATTCAACAACCTTGTCAAGTCTGGCAAATGCAAAGTTCCCAAGAAAGGTAGTTTGGGTTGTTGGTGATAACCTGGGAAAAAGGGACCTAGAGTTTGACTGGCACCAAGTTGCCAGGAAAAGTTCGGCTGCTAGCCTGGATTCTGGTAAAAGCCATGGCCATGGCCAGCATATGGATTTTTCATGTGAGGAGACATCATCAATTGATTTCCAAAATAGGACATAGATGGTTGGGCATGCATTACATTCAAAGGACTTTGGGAAGGGTTTCCCCATGTTGGTCTCATGGGGATAGGCATAGTACTTTGTCCAGGGTTTCATTGATTGTGAAAAGAATTACCCCAAATCGGCATTCTGGATGAGGGAACGGATCTCTGCCAAGAATTCCAAGGCCTTGATGCAGAAGAAGTTCCCGGGTGTGCCCCATGTGTAGGAATAGTACCCTACATAGGAATAGATTGTCCGAAACGGGGATTGCCCCCAGTCGGGAAAGCAGCTGATGAGAAGGCGTTGTTACCAAATGCACCGAACAAAGAAAATGGTGTAGAACCTACCGGCATATTATGTGAAGGTGGTCCTTGACTCCCCGCTCCAAATAAACTATGGTGTGCAGGTGGCCTGACGGATTGTTGATGTGTGCCACCGAGTGAAGGGGACGAAGAAGGTATATGACCTCCCCCGTAAGGGAAAGCGTTAAAAGGAGTAGGATTGCCCCCCATGTGACCTTGCATAGGAGCGTTAGAGCACCCTACCCCCAGACCTGAATTCTGTGAAGTGGAGTAGGAAAGTACAGGACTTGTACCTGAACTAGGCATCCCGTATGAGAATGGAGGGCCTATCACACTTGGTGTGAAAGGGGTTGTGGCCACTGCCAGAGATGGTATCAGACCACTATGTGATGTAGAGGTGGTCAAGACCATGGTGGCTCAGACTGGTGACGGCGGGTTAGGAGGTGGAAACGCTCCTATGGTGAAAACCGTAGTGGGAATTGAAGAATTCCCAGAAGGAATAACAACATTTTTTTTCATTGTTGCGTGCGATACTGTCTTGCACTCGTAAGGTTGAATCGGTATGATGGTGGGTGCCGAAATATCAGTGGTGGAGGTTTCAACGAGACTAAAGGCTTTCACTCCAAGGTCTAAAACAGTCGATTCCTCTGGATGTTGGTCAGGCACAATTTCTTGTGACCCAGTCGCTTCAAAAGACCCTTTTTGGTCTAGCTTTCGCCTTAGTGTGTTAAGAACCAAACATCAATATAGCATAGAAAAACTCAGGAAAAGTACTCAACGCCTTGAAAAAGAGATAATTTTAGATAATAAGCCTCTTCGAGGGGGCAACCTCCTTTTACCCCACGTAAATGTTCAAGTCCAAGATGATTCAAAATGAAAATGTCTCCTTGGTATATATAGGAGACTAGGAGGTATAATTACAAATAATGGCCTAAAGCTGACATAAATAAAATAAAATTACTAATCTAAATTACAACTAATGGCCTAAAGCCGACATAAATAAAATAGCATTACTAATCTAATATGCCCCAATTAAGAGGTAATGAGCCAATATTAGGGCTTAACATACCCCTCCCCTTGAGACAAGTGTTGTCCACAACGCTTGAGTAACTCTGGATGCTTCTGTATAAAAGAATCATCTTCCCAAGTGGAATCTTCAGTCGGTAGTTTCCTCCATTTAATGAGATACTCTGAAATGGATCTATTCCTCAGTTGGCAAATTCTTGTGTCAGTGATGGCT
>JASDQU010100015.1:225345-241495 GCA_032191745.1 Picea mariana
ACCACGAGCTTGGTATTATAGACTGGACAAATTTCTACAAGAAAAAGGGTTCAAGAAAGGTACTGTTGACAGTAACCTTTACATTAAATCTGAAGGTGATAATTTACTAGTTGTTTTGGTTTATGTAGATGATATTATCTTTGGCTGTACTAATGAATCATCTGTTCAGTGGTTTTCTAACTCTATGCAAACAAAATTTGAAATGTCCATGATAGGAGAACTGTCATATTTTCTTGGCTTACAAGCAAAACAAAGCTCTGCAGGGATTTTTATCTCTCAAGAAAAATATTTGAAAGAGATATTGAAGAAATTTCAGATGGAGGATTCCTCTACAGTCAGCACACCTATGGTGGTTGGTTGCAAGCTGAGAAAAGATGATATCTCACCTGATGTTAATCAAAGGACATATCGTTCAATGATAGGCAGTCTTTTGTGCATCATAGCATCCCGTCCTGATATAATGCAAGTTGTTGGAATGGTAGGGCATTTTCAATCTGCTCCTAAACAAAGTCATTTGTCAGCTGTCAAAAGAATATTCAAATATCTGAAGGGAACAATGACATATGGACTGTGGTACCCTAGAAATCAGAATTTCCAGCTAATTGCTTATTCAGATGCTGACTGGGCAAACTGTGTTGATGAGAGAAAAAGCACCAGTGGAGGAGCATTCTTTCTGGGTGACTCATTAGTTGCATGGATTAGTAAAAAGTAGGGATCCATCTCATTATCCACTACAGAAGCAGAATACATTGTTGTTGCTACTTGCTGCACACCGATCTTATGGATGCTACAAACTCTTGCAGATTTGAATTTAACTTACACTGAGCCTATCCCAATTCATTGTGATAACACCAGTGCCATAAGTGTCTCCAAGAATCCTGTTCTTCATTCCAAGACTAAGCACATTCCTATCAAGTATCATTTTCTCAGAGAACAAGTATCAAACAAAATTGTTCAACTGAACTATATACCCTCTACAGAACAGATTGCTGATATTTTTACTAAACCATTAGCTGCGACCCCTTTTGGATATCTTCGTCAAAAGCTGGGGGTTACAAGCCCTTGTATCTAATATGTGCACCTGGTCAGGGGGAGTGCTTATTGAATATCCGGTGAATTTTCTAAATGCTTATCGATGATAGGGGGAGTGTGTTCTGCAACAAGATCAATGGAAGAATGTTTCTTCTTTGACATTCATGTCAAAGGGGGAGAAAGGAGTCGAGTTCGAAATGTTTTGGGAACAGATTCGAGCCTGATTGGTCGAATGCAGAGGAGAGTTGAGTCTGAATGCAAGTGTTGCCATCAATGCCAAAGGGAGAGATTGTTGGCAAATTCAGTTAATAGACAGCGAATGCTTTTCATTGATGGCAAGAACAACGTTGCAGGTGACAGGCAAACAGAAGACAAGTTCAGAGAGGTGAATGATCGAAAACAGTGAGTGCACGCAGCGAGAGCCGTTAGATTTGGTGCAGAGTCATTGACAGTCGTCGGATCTGTGGAAGTTGCACGGAGGATAACTTCCCATGAACAAGAGGAGAGGCTTCATCAGAGAATTGGGAATCGGAGTTTCACGAGTCTCGTGAACAATGACAACGAAAAACCCGAAATCGTGATATGCGATTTCGCGATGTAATCACAGTCATTGGACTACAAGTGATCTGGACCATTGAATCTATGCATGGAGTGCGAGTACAGTTGTGGTTGTGGAGATGACTCAGTAACTGTTAGATCCAAATGCAAGACCCGATCATCGTCAGATCAAGGATAACCTGCACGCCTTTTTAAAGAACAAGGAGAAGTGGGAGTAATCGTGATGTGCAAAATCGTGATCTAATCTGAGTCGTCGAGCTAGAAGTGATCTGGACTGTTGAACCTCTGCAAGGAGTATCAGGGATCGGGAATCGACACTTTGCAATGTCAAAATCTCTTGACAACAAGAAACCCGAAATCGCGATGTGCGATTTCGCGATTCAATCATAACCGTTGAATCCAAAATGCATCTGGACCGTTGATTTTCCTCATCAGAGAATCGGGGATCAGGATTTTATAATGTCCAATTCACTTGACATCGAAAACTCCAAAATCGCGATATGCGATTTCGCGATTTGATCTCAGCCGTTAAAGAAAGCATGAGATATGGACCGTTGATTTTTCTCATCAGAGTTTCGGGGATCGGGATTTCAATATACAAAGAACACAATGCAACGAAAACTCTGATTTCGCGATATGCGAAATCGCGATTGAATCTGAACTGTCAGATTCAACATGTGATCTAGAATGTTGATCCAACTCACGTCAGATAGGGACACATGGCACATCCAGGAGTCAGTGGAGGACAGGTGTAAGGAGTACAGAGAAAGTCGGGGATCGGCATATCGTGGGTCGAAAGGGCATAGGTACATTATCACTGTAAACCCCGTAGCCCCGATGGGATAAAGCTACGGTCATGGATAACGGTCACGTGGACCAGGTCTCAGCCAGGAGGGCTGAAGCGCATCGCGAATCGGGAAATCATGAATCCCTTGGACATAAACATGATGTCATCGAAGTGCCGAAACTCCGATGGAGTAATAAGATCAAGGTCACGTGATAGCTGGTCACATGGACCATTGTGTAGTTGGAAGGGGCTAAAGCTCGTGAAAGGAGCACATCGGGGATCGGAGAATTGAGAGTTCCAAATACATGTGCATCTTGACACTGAGAATGCCAAAATCGCGATGAGTGAAATCCCGATGGGATCTGAACCGTTGGATCAAATATTGATCAGAGGGTTGTTGTTCTTTCTCATACATTAACGCTTCAGTTATGAATCCGTTAAGAGAAACGGAATGATCATGACAAATTAGTTAGCATTTCAGTTGCCAAGATAGATGTCCTTGTATTACCTATTGGAAGGGGAAGTAGAATCGTCAAGGATGGTATATAAAAGAAAATGAGCAAGACTGAATTTGGTTAGCTGTTCAGTACGGGAAAAAGAATGAAACTGTAATGAAAATCAAAGGAGAAACTGTGCAGAAGGTGATTGAATATAATAGAAGAATGAGAGCAAGAGAAAATGCAGAGCAGCATAACTGAGCAGGTTGAAAACAGAGCAGAAGGAGAGCACAAGTTGATGCAGAACATACCTGTTGAACAGACAGAGGAAGAAAAGAGTAGCAGAACAGTGAACAGAAGACCAGATTTACAGAACAAAGAAATACTGGTAAGAACTGATTTATCTGTAAAGTTGAATGTGTATTTAACCATTAATATTCTAGGGAGGTTGGGAGGTGCTCGGGAGGACTGTTGTCCTCAGAATTTCAAGTGGGTGCTTGAACACAAGAAGTTGTAGCTTCCATCTGGTTGCAGCCAGAGAAACTAGGGTGGCAGGGTGGTGCTAGGAAGAACAAGTGTTCTCTGTTATGTAGGTTGGAGCCTGTGTAACTGGAAGTTGGTGCTTCCATCCAGTTGGTGCTGGAACTTTCAGGAAGTTGGTGCTTCCATCCAGTTGGTGCTGGAATCCTCAGGAAGTTGGTGCTTCCTTCTAGTGGGTGCTAGAGAAACCAGAGAGTTGGAGCTCTCAAACAAGTTGCAGCTTGTAAAACAAAGGTAGCAGCCTCACATTGAGTTGGTGCTCAATTATAAATGATGTACAGAACTGCAAAAGGCTACCTATCATTTCGAAGAAGAAGAGGTTTTCTCCCTTTATGGGTTTCCTCGTGAAAATCTGTCTCTGTGTGTACTTTATGTGTGACTGATGGCTTTTACTTTTATTGTATATATGCTGCATGTTGTTGATGATCACTTGAAAGAATATTAATAATATTTTAAAAGGTATAAAATTGTTTAAGCTTCTAAACAACTGATTCACCCCCCCCCTCTCAGTTGTTTTAGTATTTACAACAGTTAGATCTTGGAGAGTTGCAGGGGAGATACGACGTCACATTCACTAAAGGTTTGAAGCTCAGGAGGGGCAGAGCCATAGATCAAGACCACGAGGGTCTTTGGATTTACACGCATATCGTGGATCGGGGTTTCGTGAGTCGAGGCTCCAAGTTATTGCAGCAGGAATCGCGATATCGCGATACGCGATATCCCAACAGTGAAAGGGCAGTGTGCATGGGCCACAGTGGAGTCTGTGAGTGGAGGACAGGTGGCACACTGTATCGGAGTTTGGGGAAAGGTAAGTCCAGAAAATCATTGCATTTGGATTCACGAACTCGTGAATTTTGAAATCCCGACGGAGGTGACGGTTGATAAAAAGTCAACCCGCGAACGCATCAGAGGTTCGGTGTATCGGGGTTCGGGAGTCAGAGAGACAAGGCGTTCGATATCGCGAGTAGCAAAATTTCGACAGGGGAAAACCCAATAGGAGTGGAAAGGGTTGGCATTGACCCACATTGGGTTTTGGGGAATTGAGAGACACAAAGTGTGCAACCACAGTACTCGCGAAAACGCGAAGTCCAATTTCCCGATAGAACAAAGGGAGATCTTTTGGAGAATTTATGTGGGTGTGGAAATTTCCCGATAGGGAAGTAGGGAACTTTGATTTCTTCAGGCCATGAAAGGAGAAGATCCTATGAGCAGATGTGCCTGCGGGTGTGCCTACGTCAGAGTGGTATCAAAGCATAGAAGGATTCTTTGCTTTCTATAGCAGAGAAGAAGAATTCGCCATGCCACCGAGGAGAGAAACACAGTCACCAGATCTAGAGGATAGGGAGGTGCAGAGAAGAGGCAGGCAAGTAACAAATCCAGAAATGGAGAGACAGATGCGTGATCTCCGAGCTAGACTCGAAGACATGGAGACAGTGCAAAGATGCACAGCTAACGCAGGGGATCTCAATGATTCCGAAAGTGAAGTCGAGGCTGAACGAGAGGAGGAAGTTGCAGCCGAAGATGCATCAAATGAGCGTTTGATCAAAGGTATTGCTAGGATGGGTGCAAGAGCAAAGATGGACATTCCAGTTTACGAGGGAAACTTGGATGCATAGGATCTTCTAGATGGGATTAGAGCTCTAGATACTTACTTCGACTATGAATACTTCGAAGAAGACAAGAAAGTCAAGCATGATGTTACATGCTTAAAAGGACATGCAGCATTGTGGTGGGATGAACTACAAGATGACAGACGCTACAAGAGCAAGTACAAGATCAAGAGCTGGGATCGAATGATTGTGAATATGAAGGTGAAATTCATCCTGAGAGATTATCAAATCACTCTGTTCAGGAGGATGCAGAACCTGAGACAGAAGCTGATGACAGTGAAAGAATACACTGAGGAATTCTATCGACTGAACATCAGGGCAGGTCATTGGGAGAGCGATGATGAAAAAGTTGCCAGATATATGAATGGCCTGAGATATGATATCCAGGATGAGATGAGTATGGTAACGATCCGAATGGTGGAAGATGCTTATCAGATGGATCTGAAAGCTGAAGAGAAGCTGAACTGAAAACAGAGTCAGAGGGGCCAAGGCAGAAGTCAGCCCATAGGCAAAGCAGTTGCCCAGGACAAATACCAGAAGCCCAAGGAGGAATGGAAGAAACTTCAGACTTGTGCAGAGAAAGGTGGAACCTTACAACAGGGGCCATATGTTGAACAGAGAGGGAAACATAATGAACAGAGAAGAGATTATGCTGATGGCAACACTTTTCCTCGTACTAGAGGTAGAGGAAGAGGAAGAGGTGGAGTAATCACATGCTTCACATGTAGAAAGAATGGGCACAAGTCTTACGAGTGTCCAGAGAAAAAGAAGGACATTGGAGAAGCTCATATCACCGATGCGCAGAGGCGGGATGTTGAAGCAGAAGACACTAAAGGCGGAAGATCTCTCATGATGCGAAAAGTCCTTTTGACACCCGAGAAGGAGGTGGAAAGTTCAGTCCAAAGGACCAGACTTTTTAGGACTGCTTGCAAGACCAAGGACAGGGTATGCAAGGTCATAGTAGACAGTGGTAGCATGGATAATCTTGTATCCATAGAGATGGTAGAGAAGATGGAGCTGGAGATGACTGATCATCCAAGCCCATACAGAGTTTCGTGGCTACAGAAAGGACACCAGGTAACTGTTACTAAACAATGCCTGGTTGAATTCAAGATAGGTGGATATAATGATAAGATCTTATGTGATGTTATTCCCATGGAAGTTTGTCATCTATTGCTGGGTAGATCATGGCAATATGACAGGAATGTGATTCATGACGGGAGAATGAACACATACACCCTAGAGAAGAATGGGAGGACACACATGTTGATTCCGATAAAGGATAGGGAGATGAAGCCAGAGGTAAGCAACACAGTACTTCTCATGAGTGGGAAGGAACTTCTTACAGAGGTTAAGAAGAAAGAGGATCCACAATTCTATGTAGTTAGAAAGCCGAGGATTGTTCTGACTAGCACAAGAGTGGACGATTTACCAGATGATATTCAAGAACTGTTGGAAGAGTTCGCTGACATCACAGTGGACGAATTACCTCATTCGTTGCCACCGATGAGGAGTGTGAGTCATCACATTGATCTCATACCAGGAGCCATTTTTCCAAATAAAGCTGCGTACAGATTGACGCCGCAAGAAAATGAAGAGGTTAAAAGGCAAGTCCAAGAGTTGTTGGACAAAGGGTTAGTCAGGGAAAGCTTGAGTCCGTGTGCTATTCCAACAGTACTCACTCCGAAGAAAGACGGAGGCTGGAGGATGTGTACCGACTCAAGGGTGATTAATAAGATAACCATCAGGTACAGGTTTCCATTACCGAGGATGAATGATCTGATGGATTGCTTGAGCGGAGAAAAATACTTTTCAAAGATTGATTTGAAAAGAGGATATCACCAGATTCACATGAGAGAAGGCGATGAATGGAAGACAGCATTCAAGACAAACAAAGGTTTGTATGAATGGCTTGTTATGTTGTTTGTCTTAACAAACACACCAAGTACCTTCATGAGGTTGATGAATGAAGTCCCGAGGGAGTTCATCGGGAAGTTCGTCATTGTGTATTTGGATGACATACTGATTTACAGTAAATCAGTGGCAGAACACTTGAATCATTTGACTACAGTGATGCAGAGGCTACAACAGGAGAAGCTGTTGATAAATATGAAGAAGTCCTCATTCATGAAGACAGAGCTCATTTACTTTGGGTTTGTTATTTCGGCTAATGAGTTGAGGATGGATCCGGATAAGGTGGAAGTAATCCAGAATTGTCCATCACCGAGGAATGTATTCGAGGTGAGGAGCTTTCATGGTTTGGCTAGTTTCTACCGAAAATTCATCAGGAATTTCAGTGGAATTAGCGCAGCAATGATGGATACAGTGAAGAAGCGTCTTAAGTCTTTTCATTGGACTGAAGAAGCTAAAAAGAGTTTCAATCTGTTAAAAAGGAAGATCACGGAACAACCGGTTTTGGTGTTGCCTGATTTCCAGAAAACATTTCAGGTGAAATGCGATGCAAGCGGATTTGCAATCAGGGCAGTCTTGAGTCAAGAAGACAGGCCGATAGCATATTTCAACGAGAAGCTGAATGAAGCAAAATTGAAATACTCCACGTATGATAAGGAATTCTATGCTATCATACAGGCGTTGAAGAAATGGAGGCATTACTTGATCCCGAAAGAATTTGTATTGTACAGTGACAATCATGCACTGCAGTTTGTGACTCAACAGGAGAAGTTGAATCAGAAACATGCCAAATGAGGTGAGTATATGAAGAATTTCACTTTTGTGATTAAGCATATTTCTGGTACTGCTAACAAAGTTGTTGATGCTTTGAGCAGGAAGTGTTTGTTGTTGCAAGAGTTCCGAGTCAAAACATTGGGTTTTGAGGATCTCAGGAATATGTACGCAGATGATCAGGATTTCAAAGAAGCGTATGAAGCAGCTGAGAATCCAGTTCTCAGAGATAGAAGCCCTTGGATAAATTATATGATCCAGGAAGGATTGTTGTTCAGAGGCAATCAACTGTGTATTCCGAAATGCTCCATGCGGGAGAATCTTTTGAAGGATAAACAAAGTGGTGGATTGGCAGGGCATTTTGGCCATGACAAAACATTCGTGAAGCTGAATAAGTCATATTTTTGGCCAGGAATGTGAGCGGATGTCAAGATAATTGTAGACAGATGCATAATTTGCCAGCATTTGAAGGGAAGAAAGCAGAATGCGGGTTTTTATCAACCATTTCCCATACCAGAGAGGTCGTGGGAGGCGATAAGCGTGGATTTTGTATTGGGGTTGCCAAGGACACAAAGAGGTGGTGATTCAATCTTTGATGTAGTGGATAGGTTTTCTAAAATGGCACACTTCATTCCATGTCAGAAGATGAGTGATGCAACTCACATCACAAATCTGTTTTTCAAAGAGGTCATTCGACTTCATGGTTTGTTGAGAAGTATAGTTTCAGACAGGGATACGAAATTCATAGGGTATTTTTGGAGGACCTTATGGAAGAAGATGGGAACTAACTTGTCGTTTAGTTCAGCTTATCATCCTCAAACGGATGGACAAACAGAAGTGGTCAACAGAAGTCTGGGAGACTTGCTGAGAAGCTTGGTGACAGAGCACCACAGCAGTTGGGACAATATATTACCACAGGCAGAATTTACGTACAATGACTCACTGAATCGGAGCACAGGGAGAAGTCCATTTTAGATTGTTTATGGCATGCATCCGAGAGGAGTTTCTGAACTGAGGGATTCAGAACAGACTGCTACTAGCAGTGCTAGTGCAGAAGAATTCACAGAGGCAATGAGGGAACTTCACAGCAAGGTGAAGGAACGGTTGCAGAATTCAAGTCAAGAGTACAAGCACAGAGCAGATCAACATCGGAGACAACTTCAGTTCGAGGTTGGTGATCTGGTTCTGGCACATTTGAGGAAAGAAAGGTTCCCGAGAGGAACATATAACAAGTTGAAGATGAAGAAAATCGGGCCATGCAAGATCTTGAGAAAATTGGGACAAATGCTTATGAGATTGAATTACCCGATGGGATCGGAATATCTCTGATATTCAATATCTCGGATTTGTACCCTTACAGAGCTGAGGAAACAGTGACTGAAACTAAGAATCTAGTAATCCAGTGGACGAAGTAGATGCCAGTTGCAAAGAAGCCGCAGATAGAGTGCATACTGGACAAGAGAGTAAGCAAGAGGACCAGACGAAAGCAATATTTTGAGTATCTGGTCAAGTGGAGGAACCATCCAGTTGAAGATGCCAGCTGGGAGACTGAAGCAAAAATACAGAAGCATGGAAAAATCGTGCAGGAGCTCATGGACAGGAGCCCATGAAATTTTTCAAGCAAGGGAGTATGATGCAAGAGCATCGCCAACACATCAAGCGAGCTAGTGCGGAAGCGGAGGATAGCTAGACAAGACAACACAAATTTTGAAAACACTTTGGGATTGTTGCGCAAATCTTAAATGAGCCATTAAGATGAGGTGCACTTGTATATTGTAATTGGACCTTGAGTGGATAGCTCTCATCCTTAGTAGATAGACGGCATTTAAGATAGTTAATGCAAGTAGGTAGAATTTTAATTCCAGATTTAATAGCTTTAGAGCGCAAGAGGGAAACGGGATATAGACACCCTCATTGTGCATTGTAACATCATTCAGAAAGAGCATAGGAGAAGCAGAGAGCTGTGTAAGAACACCCATGTACAGACATTTGAATTAATAGAAGAAGTTCTGATTCAAATTCATGGTTTTGTGTCTGTTCTCTATGTATTGATGTTGATATTCTCATGGATGTTTGCTTCCTATTATACATTTGATTTTATATGTTGTGTATGTGATCTCATAGTTGAATTGAATTTTGAAAGGGTGAAGGAATGAGTTTCAATTGTTTCTCTATTTGAGCCAAAGAATTCCTGCAAGGAGTGCAGCTAAAGTGTCCGCAAGGAGTGCATCGACAGAGGGTTCAGTTAGGGATAACTTTTGTTCTCATTCATTCTTGAAGTGCAGTTGGGCACAGGAGCCGTGCAAGGCGTGCGCAGGCTAAGTGAAGTTTTAGGGTTGCGAACCTGAGAGAAGAGTATTGAAAGACTGTTGTTGCAGGTGTGCGCAGAGTCAAAGACTTCAACACTTAGAAGTGGTTGAAGGTTTGCCGCAAGGAGTGCGTGAAAGAGGTTTCTAGGAAGACTTGAAGTCGTGGAAAAGCTCAAGAGGAATAGGCCTTCGAATTCATTGAAGGACAACGCAGAGGAGTTGTGCCTTGAAAAGTGGGCAAGAAGCGTCATAAGTTTACGCTGCAAGTGACGAATTTCGTGGAGGAATACTTACTCATTTCGTTGGTTTCATCAAGAGAACGGACGATCGAAATTCTCTGTAGAGAATTCACGAATCATCGTGAGCCGTTAGATCTTGGAGAGTTGCAAGGGAGATACAGTGTCACATTCACTAAAGATTTGAAGCTCAGGAGGGGCGGAGCCATAGATCAATACCATGAGGGTCGTTGGATTCACACGCATATCGTGGATCGGGGTTTCATGAGTCGAGGCTCCAAGTTATTACAGCAGGAATCGCGATATCGCGATACGCGATATCCCGACAAGCAAAGGGCAGTGTGCGTGGGCCACAGTGGAGTCAGTGAGTGGAGGACAAGTGGCACACCGTATCAGAGTTCAGGGAAAGCTAAGTCCCGAAACTCATTGCATTTGAATTCACGAACTCGTGAATTTCGAAATCCCGACGGAGGTGACGGGTGTTGAAAAGTCAACCTGCAAACGCATCGGAGGTTCGGTGTATCGGGGTTCAGGAGTCGGAGAGACAAGGCGTTCAATATCGCGAGTAGAGAAATTATGATAGGGGAAATCCCGATAGGTGTGGAAAGGGTTGGCATTGACCCACATCGGGTTTCGGGGAATTGAGAGACACAAAGTGCGCCACCACAGTACTTGCGAAAACGCGAAGTTCGATTTCCCAATAGAACAAAGGGAGATCTTTTGGAGAATTTTTGTGGGTGTGGAAATTTCCCGATAGGGAAGTAGGGAACTTTGAGTTCTTCGAGCCATGAAAGGAGAAGATCCTGTGAGCGGACGTGCCTGCGGGTGCGCCTGCGTCAAAATCTACCTAATTGAGACTATTTTTTGTATACCTTGTACTTTTCTAACAATGTCATTTTCATCTTTATCCTTGAGAGATTTTTCATAGCNAACTTTGAGTTCTTCGAGCCATGAAAGGAGAAGATCCTGTGAGCGGACGTGCCTGCGGGTGCGCCTGCGTCAAAATCTACCTAATTGATACTATTTTTTGTATACCTTGTACTTTTCTAACAATGTCATTTTCATCTTTATCCTTGAGAGATTTTTCATAGCAATCTAAAACTTCTTTATGTCTTTCTAGCTAATCCATTCCGATAATTATGTCGTAAGACCCTAATGGTAGAATGTTCAGATCTGTCTTTGTGTTTTGACCGCCTAAACTGAATACACAGTCAGAAATAAAATTAGATACTTTTCTTTTTGTCCCCGTTGCAAGTTGTACTAGCTAGGATTTTGCATGTTTTGTTCTTTTAAGTTTATTTGAATCCACTACACCAGGAGCGATATAACTTAACGTAGCTCCATGATCAATTAAAACATAAACACGAGTATTGTTAATTTTACCTTCAATTTCCACTACAGTGGACTGGTGGTCAGCTTGTCGGCCATCAACGGTTGCATTGATTCGATGTAAGCTTATGCCTACATTTACCACTGTAGAGGATTCTTGTAGGTTTTCAACTATAGTCCTGGAGGATGAAGTCAAACATGGACAGTTCCTCCTTAGGTGAGGTTATCCACATTCCCAACATTTTAACGGTTCCCGGGGGATGTCCCCAAACTTATTTGTTCCCAGATTTACTGGTTTACCACCTCCTTGGGTGTTTTGGTTGTTGGAGTGAAACTCTTTCCTTGGAAAACTCTTTGTTTCATTCCGGAAAGGGGTTGGCTGATATCCCTTCTTCCGCTGGTTTATTGGGTCTTGTTTCTTGTCTTTCCAAGCCTTGGGAAATTCTGACCGTTGTTTGTATTGGTAGTAACACATTAGGGATTTCCTGAAAACTTCTCTCAAGTACTTGGGATTATAGATTTCGATTATTTCCTTATAGGATTGTGGTAAACAACCCAGGAACCGTTGGATTTTCACTTTGTCCTCCCGGATATAAGGCACGAACCTTAGTAATTCCAAGGATTTGTTTATCAGATCATCCATAGCCATTTGACCGAGTCATAGCTCATAAAATTATTTGGTTTTTTTTTCATAGTAAATTTCAGATTGGTATTGTTTCTTAAAGTATTTCTTAAAATCCGACCATTCTGTTTGTTTTTCCTTTAGGCCCTTGGCCAACTTTAGGTCCTGCCACCATATGCTAGCTTTTCCTTTCAGATTATAGATGATCATTCCGACCTTCATATTGTTGGAATAGTTGTATATCTGGAAATACTTCTTTATGTCTACTAACCATGCCTCAACTTCCTCCCATGTTCTGGATTCCCTGTCAAAGGTAGACGATTTGATTTTCTTAAAATCTCCCTCAAGATGGTCCACCTGTTTCCTTTTTCTACATGTTTTTGTTTTATCTTCTGTTGAAGGTGTACCTTCGGAAGAACTATCCTCTTTTTCTGCTTCAGGACCAGAATTCTTGGAGACCCTTTTACTGACCTCCTCTTCCTGGTTATCGTCCTTTGGGATCTTCTTTATCACTATGCTTTGTAACAGAACATCATTTATTTCTTGTTGTTCTTGTTGTTCCTTTTTCAGTTTCTCATTGTCTGCTTTGAAACCTTGTTGTTCCACAATGAGATTTCTCATAGTTTCCAGAACTTCAGTAGGTGAACTCACGTCATTGTTTTGCCTTTGTTCTTCAAGAGGCCTTTTCTCAAGATTATCCTCGACTCTGATTTCTGCTTCATTCTGGGCTGCCATGATCACAACATAAATAAAGTGTTTTCTGTTTGTAACAGTAATTATTTTGTTAGTTTTTTTCATAACCAGAAATTATGTGCTTATGTAAATACTTTGGCCCTGTTTAAGGTCCAAGTGTTGTAACCTTTGCTCTGATACCATATGTAATGATCCCCAAATTTACCAAATAAAAAAAAAAAATACTAGGAACATTAACTCTCTTTCTTTGTGAACGACAAATTCAAAAGACGTAAGGACAAGTTATAAGGGAAGATGTCATTTTCTATTCAACTTTGGCAAGGCTTATGTTTTCCCTACCTTACTATCATTATGAGGATTTTATTCCTGAAGCCACTCATGTTTATAGTAGTCATATGTATAACTAGGAATGGCCTTACCAATCTTAGCCTCTCAAATTCCTTGACATTTCTGACATGAAAGGAGGTGGTAACATTATTCCAAATGTCCTTACTTATTCCACAAACATATTAGCACTTATATATAAATATATACCTATGTATATATATATAACCTATTAATATAATTAAGTACCTTTATGTATTGTAATTTATATTAATAAGGCCTTCCATAATTCTCATTTCTAGGGTATGAATATTTCAGCTGGGTAATTTCCAAGGTCTCGACAACTTTCACGTTCCTTTCTAGATAGTATTAATGTATATAGAAACATATACCAGGTCACACGAAATAAAGGGTTCCAACATGCAATTTCATTCCCATAACAAATGTCAAGTCTCAGCCTTTACTCTGGATGCGACTTTAGGTTTAGTCTTAGTTTGGCCACTTATGAAGGATCATACGAGTTTAGTTCTTGCTCTATATTAGCATTAACAGAGTTGGTCAGATATCGTTGGGGTCCAAGGGTAACATCCCTCATTTACGAGTTATGTAACGATAACTGACCGATCGTTATACCATAACTGAGATGAGAGCTTAACCTCGCTAGTTATGAATGTAAGGTTCTGAAACATCTCCCTCCTTTGCATTAACTCGGCACAAGAAACGGAAGTGGGATTATGAGGGTCACATTGAATCGTCCATCCAGTCACTTAGTGGTGATCTATGCAAGGTCCCTTCTGAGGCATTTCATCTGTCCTTTGTGTCTAGTGCAAAGTAGGCCACCTCCCAAAATTCACATGGCAAGATACAGGTCATTAACTATTTTCTCACTTTGCTTATTGAAGGGTCTAATTAGGTTTTTTTCCCTCCTTTCGGATTTGTCACTCTGCGTAACTTATCCAGAGATGACTATGGAGATTCGATCTAGAGTATATGTTGTGGAGAAAGTTCGTCCTAGCGAAAATAAGAACGGATAAATGAAATGCTAACTGGTCTCCCTCCTCGAACCCAGTAAGGATACTTCTATATTGTTTTGTTCTAAAACCTTTCTGAAAAATCACGGTGTTCTGCCTTCCTGTTTCTGAATTCAATGATCTTGCACAGGCATTTTATCACGGTTAATATATATATATTTTTACTCATAGGGTTTTTTGTCGTCCCTCTACTCTCTTTTATGGGTTTCCCCTATCTTTATGCATTGATACCTAGTGTTGGGTCTTTGGGAGACTGCGTGGGAGTTCTAGTCCAGAAAGTTGGCTTAGCAGGGTGAAACCCACACTCTGTGTTGCATGTTATACTTTGTTTAGGCGAAAGCAATTTCTTTTTGATAAGATATTATAACGTTTCTTTGTCTCTGTTGGGTATGGGTATACTGAGTTTTTCTTGGGAGTCCACCATTATGTAGGTTCTTTCAAACCACTAGTTGACTCTTACGACTGTAATTTATTTTAAAAGATTATTGTATTTTCCATTCGGTATATATATATATATATATAGTGGGGTTCTGTGCATTGAATAATTCGTTAAGAAGCACCATGCGGCATGCAATTATTTGAGTCTGTAATTAAATTTGGGGTTAATGTCTTTCATTTTGTTAATAGCGTTGTCTATGTGTGGAAAATACCATTCGAAACTTGGTATTCGGCATAAATATTAACTTTGTATTTAAAAATTCGAGCAATGCATTCTCTTCAGCACAGATAGTAAATCATTGTTTAGATTTTGATAAATGTATTTGGCATATAGCATTTAACTCCATGTTTAAAGTGTTGAGCAATGCATTCTCTTCGGCATGCAATATTTAAATTGATACTCTGACTTGATTCATATATTTGGCATACACATACCACGCGAACCCTTGTAGTTCAGATTCACAAATTCTTGTGGTGTTATTGTTGTTTATTTGTTTATTTCCTGAAAGGTTTGATTTAGGCAAAATGGTAACCAATCTAATGATGGAACCCCTGTTGATGCGAGGGTACCCATCAAAAAGTTCTTGGTCCACCTTCCCCTTCGGCCTGGGGCGTCTGCTCAACCAAAACGTGAATGGGAAAAGGCCATCAGTGTTCCCAAATCGCAAGTTAAGTAAAACTCTATAAAAATATTCCTTTCGTAAATCAATCTATTGAAAGTTACACTCGTTTAACTTATGTTGGTTAATTACTAATGATGAATTTATGTTTTCCTTGCAGGGACTTCGACCCTTTAAAATTCCAAATTCAAGACCATGCCATGCGCACGAAAAGGTATTCAAGTTTCATTTTACCTCTCTTAAGAGAGTGCCCTAGGTTTCTAAGGAATGATATGATTCTATTCCAGAATTTTATCATCGTGGGCGAAATTGTTTAGGTTCATAAAGATGGTCGATTCTTTATCTCTGTATCTTCAATTTTAAAGGAAGGACATAAGGACCAAACCTTGTTGTTGTGTAATAGTAATGAATGGGATGTAAAGAACAAGACTATACCATTGCTCATAATTGTATAGTCGACTAGATGGAAATTCAATCAGTCAATTCTTTATTTTCGGTATAATAGATATGCTTTACATAGAATTCTGGAATGGGTAGCAATGCGTACCTATGAAGAGTAATTATATTGTGTACCCCCTTCTGGGTTTACTTTGAACTTTATAGATAAATTCTAATGATTCCTTTATTTATTCATATAGCTATGCCATTTCGACTATTACTGAAGTAGGTCTATACATATCAAATTATATGGTTCTAGAATGTATATCCTTCACTTCATTTAGTTTTTCTATTGTATTATTTTATTTCAGAACTTCTTTTGTGACTGTCTGAACTTTTTGTTTTCATTTATATTAATGGCATATGGTGGAATGCACACAATAGGTATTTAAAAGAGTCTGAAATTTTGGTATAGTCATATATATATATATATATATATATATATATATATATATATATATATA
>JASDQU010100015.1:241585-256889 GCA_032191745.1 Picea mariana
TTGTATGTAATCATTCCCAGTCTTGAATGCCATTTACACAGCCTGATCATCATAGCTATTTATTACAACATGTGTATTTAGCCTATAACAATATGTGTATGTATAAATAAAAGCTTTCAAGTTTACTTCCAAATTTTTTTTATTCAAGGAGTACAATAAAACCGTAAGAATTATACTATATTTTACTTCATTCCCACAGTAAAAAATCAATAGAAAAATTCATCCAGAATTAGAAGATGACCTACATAGATATGTCTGTACATATATATGTATATTTAAATCTCATGTTTACTTTCAAAATTTCCTATAGTGTTTGCACAGTCTACAGTTCACATGCAAACTGAATATCTAGATGTATATGAGTCACATATCTGGTAGGGATTTCTAGCACAGTATTCGAAATAATATTCTATTTAACACAGATGTATCTCCTAATATACTTCCATAAATAAATTTCATTCCAGCCAAGATACCTAGAAAGTTTTGCTCAATGTTTACAATTAAACTGTAATTGTTTATCCTACATTTCATCTCATTCCATCAGAACTTAACAAACAGAACAATTCATCCAGATTTAAACAGATGCATTGTAGCAGCCAATAATTCAATAATATTTAACCAGAGAAGGAGTAGATAGACATATCTGAACAATTGTCGAACAATAAATGGAACAACCAAGTTCCTCCCAACCTTAGAACAGAACAACCAAGTTCCTCCCAACCTTAGAACAGAACAACCAAGTTCCTCCCAACCTTAGAACAGAATATCCAATTTACTTGTCCCGTTCACCCCCTATCCTAACCATGAATCCATGAGGTAGAACTCCAGAACTCCTCCTCAACAATAGTCCTTCAGTTTCAGCAACTTCTCCTTGCCTCACACTCAGAAAGCAGTGTTCATAACAGCAAGAAATAATTATTTCCCCAACATACTAAGCAACATCCTACCTATTGGTTGTTCTTCATATGAGATATGATCGATATTCAATATATTATTACAATAATGAGTGTTCCATATATAGGGAACATAAGGTGACCATCCATGAAAGGATGTGACCCTTGAATAATCAATAACTATTTATTATTATGATTTACTTATTATATACTATAGTTAATAATCAATAATTATTATATTATTAATTATTATCTTTAGAGAATGTCTTCCCGATGTTGTCAAAACATCAACATTCCCTCTCAACGAGGGAGACATTTTGCAACATGTCACTCTTGTCTTTGAAGTATACAAACTTCACCCTAGACTCATGACACTTTTCTGTCAGTCTCGGGAGACATCTCTCTCCCACCTGAACCAAGGAGAAACTCCTTCTGCAATTCTCCCTCTGAGCCAATTAACTCTCTCTAAGATTAGGTTCACTTTGGGTCCACATGTAATAGCATATAGCATCTTGAGTCTTTATCATTCCTTATCAAATCACCATGACTAGGACAAAGACTACACCAAGATATTTCACCACAGGCACACACCTATGAGTGAATGTCGGCTTGATGCTAACTGACATGTGGAAAGCACTTCAAGCACCTCGATTCCATATTATTCCTTGTCATGATCAAGGAAGGACTACGTCTAGGCCCATTTATCACAAGTGCACTTTTGTGATAAATGTATCCTATCTCCCTTGGTCTGCAGCCCAATATAGGAGAAGTTATGCCCGATGTTGAAACATCAACACTCCCTCTCAGGTAGGGAGGTATCTTTCCATAGTAGTACACAACTACTGTCCAGAGACACGCAGTCTCTACCAGTGGTACAAAACCACCATAGTAGTAAAATATTTGTCACACATGGCACTCCCATGTGGACTTCTAGAGGCTACTCCCTCTAGGAACACTTAAGGTCAACTCCCCATAGTGTGAGACATCAAGGGTAAACTCCCTTGACATGTCCTCATGTTCTCTCCACATGGGATGATGGGTTATAAATGCAAGTGCACTTATTCCTTCTCGAATAAGTGTTCCACTTATCCCTTCTCGAATAAGTGTCTTCACATATGAACTCAACTCAATTCACAGAGGAGTACGATGTGGATAAAGTTTGTCACACATGGCACTCCATGTGGACTTCTAGAGGCTACACCCTCTAGAAACACTAGGGTCAACTCCCATAGTGTATGATGTCAAGGGTCAACTCCCTTGACATGTCCTCATGTGCTCTCCACATGGAACGTTGGGTTATAATCCCAAGTGCACTTATTCCTTCTCGAATAAGTGTTCCACTTATCCCTTCTCAGATAAGTGTCCTCACAGATCAACTCAACTCAATTCATAGAGGAGTACGATCTGGAGAAAGTTTGTCACACATGGTACTCCATGTGGACTTTTAGAGGCTACACCCTCTACAAACACTAGGGTCAACTCCCATAGTGTATGAAATCAAGGGTCAACTCCCTTGACATGTCCTCATATGATCTCCACATGGGACATTGGGTTATAATCCCAACCGCACTTATCCCTTCTCGGATAAGTGCCCCACTTATCCCTTCTCGGATAAGTGTCATCACAGATCAAATCAACTCAGACACAGAGGAATACGATATGGTGAATGTCTCAAGAAACAACAAACATAAATACTCCCTCTCAGGGAGGGAGGCATTCTTTGCCATGCCAAGTCTGTCACGGAAGTACTTAAACTTCATCCTGGTTTGGTAAGAACATCAGCAACCTGCTCATTTGTAGGAAGGTACTGCACCAATACTTCCTTCATTTGCACCTTGTCTCGGATGTAATGGTACTTGATCTCAATGTGGTTCGATTTGTTATGAAACAATGGATTATCAGAGATCATCACACAACTTTGGTTACCATAATGAATAATGGTGGAATCCAACACATGTTCGAATAAATCAGCATAGAGCTTGTGAATCCACACTGCTTCACGAACTGTCATAATTAATGAAATGTACTATGCTTCTGTTGTGCTCAAAGTCACAAAAGTTTGTTTCCTACGACACCAAGAAACCATGGAAGATACCAAAGTGAGGCAACACTTGAAGGTGCTCTTTCTTTCCACCGCGCTCCCTGCCTAATCAGAGTCAATATATTCCTGCCATACCATATCAATACTGGAAGTATATCTCAGACCATGTCAAACTATGCCTTGCAAGTATTTCAACACATGTTGCACACTCACTCCATAGAAATTATTTGGTCTGGTGTTAACCAGATACATCAGTTATCCAACCAGCTGTCTATACAGAGTCGGATCAATTTCGTCGTAATCGGAAGAAGACACACTTAGTTTCTTCATATTCATCATCATTGGTGTAGCCACAGTCTTCAAGTTCAGTATCTCAAACTTCTTGAATATTTCAACTGTTTACTTCCCCTAACTCAGGAATATCTCATCAGTTCTCTGCCACACCTCTAGTCCCAAGAAGTAGTGCATCATACCAAGGTCCTTCATCTCGAACTCAGAGGCCAACACATACTTGCATTCAATAATAAGGCTCTTTGTACCAGTGAGGAATAAATCATCAACGTAGAGGACTAGAATCAGGGACTCACCATTAACAATATTGTAGTACAGGCTGGGATCGAAAACACTTTGTTGAAGCCCAGAAAATCATCAGGTGTCCATCGATCCTTGCATACCAAGCTCAAGGTGATTTTTTGATTCCATACAAGGCCATCTTCAACCTGCACACATGAGACTCCTTCTCATGTATCACGAAACCATCTGGTTGCTCGATGTATACTTCTTCCTTAATCTCTCCAATGAGATATTTTGTCTTTACATCCATCTGATATACTCTCTAACCCATGGATGTAGATCTAGTATGCCTTTGAAGACTCATTGTACCCCACAAATGTACCCTTTCTTCCTGAAGGGTCTAGCTTGGTCATTTTCGCCTTGGGTACATGAATGTATACTAGACACCCAAATATCTTAAGTGTCCAACTTCAGACTTCACTCCAGTGAAGGCCTCCTCAGGAGTCATGTTCCTCAAAGTCTTGTGAGGAATTATGTTGTGAACACACATTATAGCCATGGATGCCTCTGCCAACAGAAACGTAGGTAAATGATAATCATACTAAGTAATTTTGGACCATACTTGATATATTAAGGTTCCCTCATAAAACCAATGTCTCAAGCATATCGAGGTTCCCTTATGGAGCCAATGTCCCCCAAGGCATATGAAGGTTTCCTCGTGAAACAAATGTCTTGGTTCCTTTATCTGACTGTCTAAGGCATGAGATCTTGGTTCCTTCATCTCGTATGGTCATGTGAAGAAGGGATTACGCATGCCTTTCCATATATCGTGGTTGCCTAACATTGGACTTCGTTTACCAATGACGCCAGATTCACTGAGCACACGAATGTCATAGGGTGTGTCGATGAGGTAGTGCATGAGCGCAATGTAGCGCGTCATGAAGTCACCATGGCTAGCGTCATTGAAATCTAAGGCAACCATATTCTGAAAAATCACTTCAGTCTACATTTCTTGTACGTTGATCTGCGGAAGGTAGAGTGTGCCCAAGTATATTCTATATATCTAAAAGCAATTGTGCCTAGTTCTTTTCCCCTTGGGAATTTTCACAGTTTTCCAAATCCCTGATTTTTAGGGGCTACCTAAGGCCAAATTTGTGATTTTCCACTTGTAAGATTCATCCCTGAGATAGTTCCAACATGTCCCCCACTCATGGAGTCATGGTCAACTAATTTTAACCTAGTTGTTCCATCTATCCATCGGCAATAAATATAAAAATATTTGTTTCTTACAAGTGTCATAGTCAAAGAGTCAGTTGGGTCAAATTAGATATTTTCCCAACAGTCATAAATCATAATTTACAATTAACTAAATTTGAAATTCGGAATTGCCATAAATGGCAATAATTTTCCAATTTCAAATTTACCAAAAACGGAAATAAATTCCTAATTATTTTTCAGACTTAAAAATGATTTATTTTTGGGGATGTTACATCCTTTCCCCCTTCAATAAAACACTGTCCTCAGTGTTCGTCCCTTTCTTCGAACATGATTGGATGAGATTTTTGCAAATCTCCCTCCAACTCCCAAGTGGCCTCCTTAGGACTAAAGTGCTTCCATTACAGTTTTACCTGGGTGACGACTCTGTTCTAAAGTCCTATTTCTCTCCTGTCCAGAATGCGCATAGGTTCCTCTTGGAACTCGCCTTCTGGTTCCACCTGCACCAAGTTCTAATCAATCATATGAGTAGGCACATGAACATAATTCTTTAACAAACAGACATGAAATACATTATGAATTTTTAGATTGGCAGGAAGTGCAAGTTGGTATGCTACGGGTCCAATTCGAGCTAAGATATCAAAAGGGCCTAAAAACATGAGTGCCAACTTGGCACAGCCTAGTTTTAGTGAACTTTTTCGGGCCTTGAATTTTAAATAGACGTGGTCTCCCACTTGAAATTCCAGGTGTCTTCTTTTCAGGTCCATGTAACTTTTCTGTCTGTCTTGAGCCTCCTTTAAATTATGTTGTACTTTTCTTATCGTACTCTCCATTTCATGTAGCATTTCTGGTCCTACCATGAGTCTGTTGACTGGGTTATCCCAACTAATCGGAGTCATACACATTCTGTCGTACAGTACTTCGAAGGGGCTCATCTTAGCCAATGTTTGGTAACCATTGTTGTATGCAAATTCCACCAAGTGTAGGTCGTCTTCCCACTTGCTTGGTTTTGTCCTTATGTACATGCGTAGCATATCTTCCACGATTTGGTTTTGTTCGTTTGATCTTCCCATCCATTTGTGGATGGTAACTTGTGCTGGAATTCAAGTTCGTATTTAACCCAGCAAACAATTCTTTCCAAAAAGCAGATGTAAATTTTACGTCTCTATCCGAAATCACCATTTTAGGAATACCATGCAGTCTAAAAATTTATTTCATGAATATTTCAACGATGTTAATAACTTTAAAAGTAGAATTTACAGAAATAAAGTGTGCATACTTACTAATCTTATTGATTACCACCATAATTGAATCATTTTGTTTTTGGGTTCTACGAAAACCTGTCATAAAGTCTAGCGATATAGTCTCCCACTTCCATTCTGGCACGGGTAAGGGCTGCAACAGGTCGGTTGGATGTTGGTGTTCGGTTTTCACCTCCTGACAATCTTGACACTTTGCTAAGTATTCTGTTGTTTCTCCCTTCATATTAGGCCAATAAAATAACTTTCTTAGTGTTGTTATCATTTTCTAGTATCCCAAATGACCAGAATATGGTTTCTTGTGTACTTCGTGCAAAAACGTTAGCTTTAATTCCGTCGAATCTGGTATGTATATTCTGTTTTTAAATCATAGTAGACCATTTATGTCCAAACTCAAATCTGTTTTGTCTGAATTTTTTGTATTATTTTGTAATTTTGTCACTGTTTTAGTGTAATTTTCATCGTTATTACCTGCAGCCTTTATCCTTTGCTCAAGATCGCTTTCTTCCCTGCTAATGTTTATTTCAAATAGCCCATGAACTCTTCTGCTTAAGTCATCAGCCACCTTGTTTTCCTTACCCTTGATATGTCTTACCTCAAACTCAAATTCTCTCAAGAAGGTTAGCCATCTTGCTTGCCTTGCGTTAAGGTCTGGTTGACTAAACACAAATTTCACAACGTTGTTATGAGTCAATAATAGAAATTTTCTACGCATTATATAGTGCTGCCACATTTTTAAGGCATGTATTACCGCTGTCAACTCTAAGTCATGAGTGATGTAGTTTCGTTCGTGTTCCTTTAGTTTTTGGGGCTCGTAACAAATAATGTGCCCTTCTTGAGTTAGGACACCACCTGGTCCTTCTTTACTTGCATCCACACAGACTATGAAGTCCTTGTCCGGGTCTGCTACCTTTAAAATGGGTGCAGTTGTTAACAATTCCTTTAACTTATTAAAAATGTCCAGACATTTTTGTGACCAATTAAACTTGGTTCCCTTCTTTTGTAATGATGTGATAGGGTATGCAATCTTGGAAAACCCCTCCATAAATATGTGGTAATATCCATTGATTCTCATGAATGACCAGATTTCCGCTACATCCTTAGGGATCGACCATTCCATAATGGCTCTTATTTTCTCAGGATTGACTGTAATACGTTCTTCAGATATTACATGTCCTAGGTACTGTATTTTCTTCTGATAAAAGTCGCACTTATTAAATTTGGCATACAGTTTGTGTTTTCTTAAATTTTACAGAACTATCCTTAGGTGTTCTTCGTGTTCTTATTATGTTTTAGAATATACTAGGATATCGTCAATAAATACCAAAACAAACTTGTCCAAGTACTGACAGAAAATACTTTTTATTAAACACATAAATGTGGCTAGCACGTTAGTGGGTCCAAATGGCATAACAACAAATTCGTAATGTCCATATCTCATTCTGAATGTTGTTTTACTTATGTCCTCGTCTTTTATTCTAACCTGGTGATAACCAAATCTTAAATCCAATTTAGAAAAAACCTTTGCCCCACCCACTTGATCAAACAGATCATTGATCCTAGGTAAGGGGTACTTGTTTTTAACAGTCATTTTGTTTAATTGCCTATAATCAATGCATAATCTCAGAGTTCTCTCTTTCTTTTCAACAAAAAGGACTGGTGCTCCCCATGGTGAAACACTCGATATGATATATTCTTTTCCCAATAATTTCTGTAGTTGAATTTTTAATTATGTTAATTCTGGTAAACTCATTCGGTAGGGTAATTTATATATAGGGGCTGAACCACACAGTAGGTCGATATAAAAGTCTATTTATCTCCTTGGGGGTAATTTGGGTATCTCATCAACAAACACATCTCTGAAATCATGCAAGATGAAAAAATCCTCCAAGCTAGGTTTATTTTATTTTTCCAACAGGTTTGTCACTTGGATGGCATAAATCTGACAACCCTTTCTCATGCACTTCTTAAATTGCATAGATGAAATCTGCCTAATTGAGACCGGTTTTTGTATACCTTGTATTGTTCTAACAACGTCATTGTTCTAACAACGTCATTTTTGTCATTATACTTGAGTGATTTTTCATAGTAGTCTAAAACTACTTTATGTTTTTCTAGCCAATCCATTCCAATAATTATGTCATAAGATTCAAAGGGTAGAATTTTCAGATCTGTCTTTGTGTTTTGATTGCCTAAACTGAACTCACAGTGGGAAATAAAATTAGATATTTTTCGCTTTGTCCCTGTTGCAAGTTGTACTTGCCAGGATTTTGCATGTTTTGTTAATTTAAGTTTATTTGAATCCACTACACCAGGAGCGATATAACTTAACGTAGCTCCAGGATCAATTAAAACATAAACACGAGTATTGTTAATTTTACCTTCAATTTCCACTACAGTGGACTGGTGGTCATCTTGTCGGCCATCAATGGTTGCATTGATCCGATGTAAGATTCTTCCCACACCTCCCACTGTAGAGGCTTCTTGTAGGTTATGAACCATAGTACTGGCGGCTGAAGTCAAACATGGACAGTTCCTCCTTAGGTGAGGTTCTCCACATTCCCAACATTTTAACGGTTCACGGGGGTTGTCCTCAAACTTCTTTGTTCCCATATTTACTGGTTTACCACCTCCTTGGGTGTTCTAGTTGTTGGAGTGAAAATATTTCCTTGGAAAACTCTTTGTTGCATTCCGAAAATGGGTTGGTTGATATCCCTTCTTCCGCTGGTTGATTCGGTCTTGTTTCTTGTCTATCCAAGCCTTGGGAAATTCCAACCGCTATTTGTATTGGTTGTAACACACTCGGTCTTTCCTAAAAACTTCTCTCAAGGACTTGGGATTATCGAATTCGATTATGTCCTTATAGGACTGTGGTAAACAACTCAGGAACCACTAGATTTTCACTTTGTCCTCCTGGATATAAGGCACGAACCTTATTAATTATAGGGATTTGTTTATCAGATCATCCATAGCCATTTGACCGAGTCGTAGCTCATAAAATTCTTTGGTTTTTCTTTCATAGTAACTTTCAGATAGGTATTGTTTCTTAAATTATTTCTTAAAATCCGACCATTCCATTTGTTTTTCCTTTAGGCCCTTGGCCAACTTCAGGTCCTGCCACCATATGCTAGCTTTTACTTTCAGATTATAGATGGCCATTCTGACCTTCATATTGTTGGAATAGTTGTATATCTGGAGATACTTCTATATGTCTGCTAACCATGCCTCAACTTCCTCCCCTGTTCTGGATTCCCCGTCAAAGGTAAACGGTTTGATTTTCTTAAACTCTCCCTCAATATGGTCCACCTGTTTCCTTTTTCTTCCTGTTTTTGTTTTATCTTTTGTTGAAGGTGTACCTTCGGAAGAGATGTCCTCTTTTTCTGCTTCAAGACCAGAATTCTTGGAGGCCCTTTTACTGACCTCCTCTTCCTGGTTATCGTCCTTTGAGCTCTTCTTTGTCACTATGCTTCATAACAGAACTTCATTTATTTCCTGTTGTTCTTGTTGTGCCTTTTCAGTTTCTCATTGTCTGCTTTGAAAACTTGCAGCTCCACAATGAAATTTCTCATAGTTTCCAAAATTTTACTAGGTGAAATTCCGTCACTATTCTACCTCTTTTCTTTAGAAGGCCTTTGCTCAGGATTATCCTCGAGTCTGATTTCTGCTTCATTCTGGGCTGCCATGATCACAACATAAATAAAGTGTTTTCTGTTTGTAGCAGTAGTTGTTTTGTTAGTTTTTTTCATAACCATAAATAATGTGCTTAAGTGAATATTTTGGCCCTATTTAAGGTCCAAGTGTTGTAACCTTTGCTCTGATACCATATGTAATGATCCCCAAATTTACCAAATAAAAAAATAAAAATAAAAATACTAGGGACATTAACACTATTTCTTTACGAACAACAAATTCAAAAGACGTAAGGACAAGTTAAAAGGGAAAATGTTGTTTTCTATCCAACTCTAGCAGGGCTTATGTTTTCCCTGCCTTGCTATCGTTATGAGGATTTTATTCCTGAAGCCACTCATTTTTATAGTAGTCATATGTATAGCTAGGAATGGCCTTACCAATATTAGCCTCTCAAATTCCTTGACATTTCTAACATGAAAGGAGGTGGTAACATTATTCCAAATGTCCTTACTTATTCCACAAACATATTAGCACTTATATATAAATATATAGCTATATATATATATATATATATATATATATATATATATATATAACCTACTAATATAATTAAGTACATTTATGTACTGCAATTTATATTAATAAGGCCTTCCATAATTCTCATTTCTAGGATATGAATATTTTAGTTGGGTAATTTTCAAGGTCTCAACAACTTTCACGTTCCTTTCTAGATAGTATTAATGTATATAGAAACATATACCAGGTCACAAAAAATAAAGGGTTCCAGCATGCAACTTTTTTCCCGTAACAAAGTTCAAGTCTCAACCTTTACTCTCGATGCGACTTTAGGTTTAGTCTTAGTTTGGCCATTTATGAAGGATCGGCCAAATTTATTTCTTGGTCTATATTAGCATTAACGGAGTTGGTCAGATATCGTTGGGGTCCAAGGGTAACATCCCTTCTTTACGAGTTATGTAACGATAACCGACTGATCGTTATACCATAAATGAGATGAGAGCTTAACCTCACTCGTTACGAATGTAAGGTTCTAAGGCATCGCCCTCCTTTGCATTAACTCAGCTCGAGAAACGGAAGTGGGATTGTCAGGGTCGCATTGAATCCTCCATCCAGTCACTTAATGGTGGTCTACGCAAGGTCCCTTATGAGGCATGTCATCTGGCGTTCGTGTCCGGTGTAGAGTAGGCCACCTCCCAAAAGTCACATGGCAAGATATGGGTCATTAACTATTTTCTCACTTTGCTTCTAGAAGGGTCTAATTAGGTTTTGTTCCCTCCTTTCGGCTTTGTCACTCCGCGTAACTTCTACAAAGATGACTGTGGAGAGTCGATCTGGTGTATATGTTGTGGATAAGGTTCGTCTTGGAGAAAATAAGAACGAATAACTGAAATGCTAACTGGTCGTCCTCCTTTTTTCTAAAACCTTTCTGAAAAAGATCGATGTTCCGCATTCTTGTTTTCGACTTCAACGATCTTGCACAAGCATTTTATCAGAGTTAACGTATATATATTTTTACTCATAGCTATTGTCGTCGTCCCTCTACTCGCTTTTATGGGTTTCCCCTATCTTTATGCATTGTGACCTGGTGTTGGGTCTCTGGGAGACTACACGAGAGTTATAGTCTAGAAAGTTGGCTTAGCAGGGTAAAACCCACACTGTGTGTTGCATGTTATACTTTGTTCGAGTAAAAGCAATTTCTTTTCGATAAGATATTCTAACATTTCTTTGTCTCTGTTGGGTATGGTTATACTGAGTTTTGCTTGGGAGTCCACCATTCTGTAGGTTCTTTTAAACCACTAGTTGACTCTTATGACTGTAATTTCTTTTAAAAGATTATTGTATTTTCCATTCGGTATATATATATACTGTGGGGTTCTGTGCACAGAATAATTCGTTAAGAAGCACCCTGTGGCATGCAATTATTTGAGATTGTAACTAAATTTGGGGTTAACGTCTTTCATTCTGTTAATATCGTTGTCTGTGTGTGGAAAATACCATTCGAAGCCTGGTATTCGGCATAAATATTAACTATGTATTTAAAACTTTGAACAATGAATTCTCTTCAACACAGATAGTAAATCATTGTTTAGACTTTGATAAATGTATTTGGCATATAGCATTTAACTCCATGTTTAAAGTGTTGAGCAATGCATTCTCTTCGACATGCAATATTTAAATTGATACTCTGACTTGATTCATACATTTGGCATACACATACCACGCGAACCCTTGAAGTTTGGATTCACAAATTCTTGTGGTGTTATTGTTGCTTATTTGGTTATTTCAAGAAAGTTTTGATTTAGGCAAAATGGTAACCAATCTAATGATGGGACCCTTGTTGTTGTGAGGGTACCCATCAAGAAGTTCTTGGTCCACCTTCCCCTTCGGCCTGGGGTGTCTCCTCAACCAAAATGCGAATGGGAAAAGGACGTAGGTGTTCCCAAGTCACAAGTTAAGTGAAACTTTGTAAAAAATCTCCTTTCTTAAATCATCCTATTGAAAGTTACACTCGTTTAACTTATGTTGATTAATTACTAATGATGAATTTATGTTTTCCTTACAGGGACTTCAACCCTTCAAATTTCCAGATTCAAGACCATGCCATGCGCACGAAATGGTATTCAAGTTTCATTTTACCACTCTTAAGAGAGTGCCCTAGGTTTCTAAGGAATGATATGATTCTATTGTAGAATGTTATCATCATGGGCGAAATTGTTCAAGTTCATAAATATGGACGATTCTTTATCTCTGTATATTCGGTTTTAAAGGAAGGACATAAGGACCAAACCTTGTTGTTGTGTAATAGTAATGAATAGGATGTAATGAACAGGACTATACCATTGCTCATAATTGTATAGTCGACTTAGATGGAAACTCAATCAGTCAATTCTTTGTTTTCAGTATAATAGATATGTTTTACATAGAATTATGGAATGGGTAGCAACACGTACCTGTGAAGAGTAATTATATTATGTACCCCCTTCTGGGTTTACTTTGAACTTTATAGAGAAATTCGAACGATTCCTTTATTTATCCATATAGCTATGCCATTTCGACTATTACCGAAGTAGGTCTATGCATATCAAATTATATGGTTCCAGAATGTATACCCTTCACTTCATTTAGTTTTGCTACTGTATTATTTTATTTCGGAACTTCGTTTGCGACTGTCTCAACTGTTCGTTTTCCTGTATATTAGTGGCATCTGGTGGAAAGCACACAATAGGTATTTAAAAGACTCTAAAATTTTGGTATAGTCAACTATATATATATATATATATATATATATAGGTACTTCCTATTGTATGTAATCATTCTTAGTCTTGAATGCCATTTACACAACCTGATCATCATAGCTATTTATTACAACCTGTGTATTTAGCCTGTAAGAATATATGTATGTATAAATCTAAGCTTTCAAGTTTACTTCCATAATTGTTTTATTCAAGGAGTACAATAAAATCGTAATAATTATACTATATTTTACTTCATTCCCACAGTAATAAATCAATAGAACAATTCGTCCAGAATTAAAATATGACCTTCAGAGATATGTCTGTACATATATGTGTATATTTAAATCTCAGGTTTACTTTCAATATTTCCTTTGGTGTTTGCACAGTCTACAGTTCACATGCAAACTGAATATCTAGATGTATATGAATCGCATATCTGGTAGGGATTTCTAGCACAGTATTCGAAATAATATTTTATTTAACACAAATGTATCTCCTAATATACTTCCATAAATAAATTCCATTCCAGCCAAGATACCTAGAAAGTTTTTCTCAACATTTACAATTAAATTGTAAGGGTTTATCCTACATTTCATCTTATTCCATCATAACTTAACAAACAGAACAATTCATCCAGATTTAAACAGATGCATTCTAGGAGCCAATAATTCAATAATATTTAACCAGAGAAGGAGTAGATAGACATATCTGAACAATTGTCGAACAACAAATGGAATTGATCCGGATTATTTTCGACACGAAATGAGAGCGGAGATATAATAAAGAAATGCATAGAGATATCGCGTATATCCAATAATATAACATAAATATATCAGATATGCAACCATAAACACAGAGATACAGTAATACACGATTTCTATTAATGAAAGAAATGTACAGAGACTATAAAAATACAAAGTGAAAGACTCGCTAGAATGGTGGCAGCTTATCTCTGAGAAGAGATGTGATGGCTACTCGCATTCACAAGAATATGGTTACAATGAGGCTCTGAAGGCCCTTTTACAATAAATGGGAATGCCAAAATTCCTAGACATCCAAAAACCTAACCCTCGGAGATGAAGCGCCAAAAGTCATGTGGGCCCCGTTTGGGTAAGTTAGTACATCAACTTCTCGGGGTTGTAACTTTTGCATACGATCTTCGTTTTAGCCGTATGATAGCTCGTTGGAAAGGTATCGTCGAGGAGATTCATTTTGGGGGCTCAATCATGCCTTTGGCTATCATTGAGAACCTTGATCTCGAAAAACCTTCATTTAGGCCCTCAAAATCGCCCTAGAAGTTAAAACCTGTTAAAAATAGTAAATTGCCAAAATTGGCAGAAAACTATTTTGAGCCAGTCGGCAAAGGTGGGTGGCCACCGATATCCACCTGGATCAGGAATAGTCAATTTCCTCCCAACCTTAGAACAAAACAACCAATTTACTTGTCTCGTTCACCCCCTAGCCTGACTATGAATCCATGAGGGAGAACTTCATAACTTCTCCTCAGCAATAGTCCTTCAGTTTCAACAACTTCTCCTTGCCTCACACTTAGAAAGTAGTGTTCATAACAATAAGAAATAATTCTTTCCCCAGCATACTAGGCAGTGTCCTGCCTCCTCCCATATGTTATATATCCAAAAGAAATTGTGCCTAGGTCTTTTCCCCTTGGGAATTTTCGCATCTTTCCAAATCCCTGATTTTCAGGGGCTGCCTATGGTCAAATTATTTATCTGCCACTTGTAACATTCAGCCCTGAAGTGGTTCCAACATGTTCCCCACTCGTGGAGTCATGGTCAGTTGATTTTAACCTGGTTGTTCCATTTGTCCATCGGCAATAAATATAAAAATATTTGTTTCTTACAAGTGTCTTAGTTAAAGAGTTAGTTGGGTCTAATCAAATCTTTGTCCAACAGTCATAAATCATAATTTACAATTAACTAAATTCAAAATTCAAAATTTCCATAAATGGCAATAATTTTTCAATTTTGAATTTACCAAAAACGAAAATAAATTCCTCAGTAGTTTTCAGACTTAAAAATGATTTATTTCCAGGGATGTTACAAATATAACCATAACAACACTACAAAAATACCAAAATGATACCAGAATAACACCAGAAAGAGCACTTTGATCACTGAGAGCATTGTTCACTTGCCTCATCGAGGGGGCAACCTCCAGTAGAGCAGAGCTCTATTACAATAATATCCAAGACAAAAGTCCTCATACCCTCGAATTGTATTTATATTAAATATCTCTATCAAAAGAACCATCTAAAGGAAGATCCTTCTAGAAGCGAAAGCTTCTATTATGTCTTCTTACATTGGACTTATTTTTCCTTATTGCTAGGCCTTATCAATATTGACCTTTATTACATGGAAATATATTATTCTACCTACGTGAAGGGTTGGGTCCCTAACATGTCGATTGTGTCTTAGATTTAGACCAAAGTTAGGCATGTAACTTTTTATTTTGAATGAATAAGACAACAAGAGAGTAAGA
>JASDQU010100015.1:256939-271077 GCA_032191745.1 Picea mariana
GAAAGAAGTTTTGAAGTAGGGGATTGGGTATTTTTAAGACTACAACCATACAAACAGATGTCCCTCAAGCAAGTCAAGAAGGATAATAAATTATCACCAAAGTACTATGGCCCTTATAAGGTGTTGCAAAAGATTGGTACTATGGCATACAAATTGGAGCTGCCTGCATCTTCACAAGTACCCAAAATTTTCCATGTTTCATGCTTAAAGAAGGTTATAGGCAACAAGATCCCAGTTCAAACTATATTGCCAGAACTTGACGAGGAAGGAAAAATCATATTGGAGTCTGAAGCCATCACTGACACAAGAATTCGCTAACTGAGGAATAGATCCATTTCAGAGTATCTCATTAAATGGAGGAAACTACCGGCTGAAGATTCCACTTGGGAAGATGAGTCTTTTATACAGAGGCATCCAGAGTTACTCAAGCGTTGCGGACAACACTTTTCTCAAGGGGAGGGGCATGTTAAGCCTTAATATTGGCTTATTACCCCTTAATTGGGGCATATTATATTAGTAATGTTATTTTATTTATGTCGGCTTTAGGCCATTAGCTGTAATTATACCTCCTAGTCTCCTATATATACCAAGGAGACATTTTCATTTTGAATCATCTTGTACTTGAACATTTAAGTGGGGTAAAAGGAGGTTGCCCCCTCGAAGAGGCTTATTATCTGAAATTATCTCTTTTTCAAGGTGTTGAGTACTTTTGTTGAGGATTTTCTATGCTATAGTGATATTTGGTTCTTAACAAAATCAAACATCAAGGGTGGCACAATACATCGTCCCCTTAAAATCCCCTCTTTGGTCCAAAGGAGTCAAGAGAGTAATGCAAGATGTAAAATAAAGACTTTCCTTCTATCGCAATAGTGGTTGGAAGCATCAATTGGCCGGATTGTAATCACTATTTGGCCAAAATAAACTTTCAAATGTGGATACAACAAGCAAGAATGATTGAAAATGTAGGAGAAATGTGTGAGGAGCTGCTCAAAGATTGAATGTGCATAAACAAACAACTTCCCAGTAAGATTCTCTTTTTTAGAAGTGGTGCAAGTGAAGGTTGTCGCACACTTTTCGACTTTGAGCTAAGAAATATGAAGGAATCCATAAACCAAAACATACATTTCAACCCTGCAATTTCATTCATTTTAGCATGCAGAGCTAAAAACACTAAACTTTTTCCTTTCAAGGAGAAACCATGCACAATATATGGAAATGTTATTCATGGTACTATAGTAGATATAGGCATTATTCATCCGAGAGAATTTGATTTTTATATTTGCAATAATTATACATGTTGGAACTCCTAGAATAGGATAAATGTGAACTGAATTTTATTCATCAATATGATACATGTATACATACATAGTCTTGACCTTTGGATTTGTATTCCAACGTCTCTTGGACTCCTGACGACCATTACATTGTCACTTGACCTTTCACATTCCTATGCAAGTGACTAATACTATAATCCCAATGGATTATGTTTCCAACATCTTCCCCCCCCCCCCATTTAATTTGAAGGGGCTTATACGAGTCCAAGAAGAGAGCTGAAGTCTGGAAGTGGGCAGCAGAGATGTAGAAGTTTTCAGCTACCAATGGCCAAATGTGCTCTCTTAATCTGGTGGTTTTGGGATGACCACAAACTGAATGGATAGTAGAATCCAATATCTTCTACTAAATGGTTGCAGTGGTATAAGGAAGACCAAAAACCAATCTGGTGGTTTAAGAATGACCACAAACTCTAGAACCTTGCTCTAGGCTCAATGGTTCCTAGAACATTTCATAAGTTAGCTAGAAGTTGGAAGGTGATGTCTTCTAAAGACAAAAATATTTCCACTACAAGATGTGTCATTACTCGAGAATGATTTCTATGGTATGACTGAGATATCTTCTTGGTTATTGATGGCCATCACCAAGAAGGGATCCACCCATAGTGGTTCTTTACTCTTGCAAATTTCTTCATGTTAGAACATTTGTTTGAAGGATGATTTTGTTGTCCACAATGCTCACAAGGGTGAAGATTGAAGCACTGATCTTCCATGTGGCCAACTCGTTGACAATGTTGGAATTTTTTAAAGTACTCTTGAAATGGCATAAGTGAATGTGAACCATCTTGTAGCAATCCAACACTCTGGAACTAGATCAGTTTGGTGTAATCATGAATATGAAAGGTGACATCCTTGTCATATCCAATACCAATTTCGTGCTTGTTATTTATAATTTCTTCCCAAGGTGTGATGATCCACTTGGAAAGTGAAAGTTGAATGTTATATGTACTTGAATCTGCGACTATCTCATTGAGTTGTTGTTGCACTGGTTGTTGATCTAAATTGACATCATCATTTTCATCATCTTTGAAAAGAGGGTTCTGAGCAAGGACTAGCTCAGAATGTTGTCGAAGATTCTTTCTTTCAAGTGCATCGTGAATAAGTCGAGTCTGAGTTTGCAACAATGTTTCTTTGGCCACAGAAGAGAGGATTTGAGTGTTCAATAACTCTAACAATTCTTCAACTCGAGCTAGTTTAAAGATGAAAATAGACGTTAGAGGTTTCTTGCAACTCCATCCTAACACAACCAGACTAAAAAACTACAAACTCAACTATGCAGACAACAAATGAAGGATGTTGGCGTCTACGAGAATGCACGTGTTTACAGAAAAAACACAAGTAAAATTATAATGAAGTTGTTTTTGTGTGTGTTGTCCACAAGTAAACTTGCAGTTGTTCTTGTTCTTGTTCTTGTTTTTGTTTATGTTTATGTTTTTAAATTTCATTTTAATGCATAAATGGATTCACCTTGCTGAAAAACCCCTGAAACACTTGGATTATATAGACTTACCCACTCAAATATACATATGCAACAATATCAGGCTAAAATTCTCCTAATTAGGGATTGATCTCTACTTGAAAACAAGTGGATTAGTTGTGAAGTAGCTAGTCCCTGCCTCCCAATTACTGAATCCCATCCCAAAAGGTATCCTACAAGACGCGTGGTCTTCCCACGCCCAGTTAGCACAACAATTATAATCTTACATTCAAAATAACTCATCAATGTGTATCTTTATTAAAGCATAACTATTTTATGTTAAATACATTAAAAAAATCTTTTTAAATTGCATCATTTCGATCCATATTTTTATGATAAAAAATTGCATCACTTAAATTTATATTTTTTTGATAAAAAATGTTGAATAGGAAAAAAGTCTAATTGTGCCATAACTATTTTTATAATCCCAAGACATGTTAGATTGAAACATTTCAATCCTTCATTTTATAAGTAAAAGAAGTGTGGGATGGGAAATAAGAGGAAAGTGCTATAATTATTTTTATAATACGAAGAAGTGTTGGACTGGAACTAAGGACGATGATCATATAATATATGCCAATTCCATAAGTCTATTTATTTCACTGCTTTGGATTTTGGCAACAAATATTTCTATTGTGTTCGTCCTTATAAATGAAGATAAACAAAACCAAATTTGGAAGGATTGAGCCCTTACAAATGAAAAAATAGTCTGACTTTATTAATCTTTTGAAAAACATCTAGAGAAAAAATGTAAAATTCATTTCTCTAGGCCATAATTTCATGAATATATCATGCTCAAAGGAGGTTGAGAACTTGCCTGACAAATCATAGTGTCATTGGGGCCAATCCTTGCATTACTGTACATAATCAAGTGAAAATCAACAATATCAATAAACCCATGTGTGAAGAGTTTTTCAAGGTAGTTAACTATGAAGTTTTCACTATAAGGGCAGAGGTACTTGTAGTAAAGTTCCACAGACACACCATCTTTGTTTCCACAACACAATTGCAATAGATTTTTGTAGACAGAAATGCCAGCAAAATCATCTTGATGTTCGTATGTTGGGACCCCTTAGTACTACCCATTTTCAAAATCCAATCTCCTTTTGAAAAATAAGGAGGTGGGTAGCCTTAAAATTCCCGAGGAATGATTCCCAAGCTCGGAACAATGTTCCAAATGATGAAAGCAACCTACGTTCTTCTTAATTCCAACGATTAAGACAATGATGGAATAATTGTTTGGATTTGTTTATGTGGTTAGCTGAAAATATGAAAGTCAATGAAATTACAAAGTAAAAATTAACTTTAACTTTATCAAATTCATATAATAAAAAATGTTATAAGTTTTGCTCCATGACTCCAACTCTACCACATCAAAATCTATTAATTACCTGAGTAGACGTAAGGCAATGTTAAATGCAAAATCATGCCAACCGTCATTGACATAAATGACAGTGGGCACGTGGATCTGCTTTCCAAGGATGGAAGATCCCCGCTTAAATTTTATGCTATCTTCGAAGCTTCATGTTTTGTAAAGGTTTGGATTCCATTTTTTTATAAATACTCCATTCAAGACAGATGTCCAAATACATATTTCTCGACAAGCTTCTCTCATGAAAATGAGAAATTTTCATTCACCAGAGAATGGAAAAATATGAAGGTAAGCTAGTAAAATTCGAGAATTGTATTTGTATGTTTTCATTTTTAACTTCCATTGCATTCATACGCATGAATAAATTTTAGTCTACATGAACTGAAAGCTTCCCTCATTAATGATGAACACATATTGAATAGGCCAAATATGTCATTAGAAAATGCATTTTTCGCTCAGTCAGCTATAAGTCGTGGAAGAGGAAGGGGGAGAACTAACTCTAGAGGTAGACATAGAATTTATGTTAGAGGTGAACACAATAACAGTCCTGGAAACATTGGTGGAAGAGGTCAAAACCCAAATACCAATCAGCCAAGTAATCAGAGATAATTTGATAAATCAAAGATTATGTGTCATTACTGTAAAAAGTATGGACATTATGCATATGAGTGCAGAAAGAGACAACATAATCAGAACAAGCAAGGTCAATATCAATCAAATAGCACAAATAGTCCCTCCAGTCCTATGTTTATGGAATGCGTTGAAGTAATACCAATTGTATGACCAGTTGAATGCAATGTTGCGAAAGAAAGTCCTTGTGACACATGGTATCTAGATTCAAGATGTAGTAATCACATGACAAAAACTTAGAATTGTTTTCTAGTTTGGATAAGTCAATCCAAACTAAAGTTACACTTGGAACCGATATCCAAGTCACTGTCTTAGGCAAAGGAAGTATACAGATTTTAACTAAGCAAGGGGAGAAAAACTTTATGCTCGATGTTTATTATGTTTCTGGTCTAAATCATAATTTGATGAGCATAGGACAATTGTTACAGAAAGGATGTAGAATCTACATGGAATATAATCACTTTGTGATTATGGACAAATATCCAAGCAATCAACTTATTGCAAGAATTCAGATGACAAGAAAAAAAATGTTTCCATTGACATTAAAACCATCCATGAATAGAAAAACATCACAAATTGTCTATGAAGAAAAAAATGCACAGTTTGACACTACATTCAAAGAAGAAAGCGAAGAAGTAAGTGCGTGCAGTTTTGAAAAAGGAAAAAGTAGTGCATCCCATTGAGTACGTCACAGCTACAAGCGCAACTTGTCAAGCAGCTTGGATGAAAATAATGTTAAAAGATTTGTTTCAGGAACAACAAGAACCAACTACAATATTTTGTGACAACAATTCAGCCATCATGTTATCAAAGAATCATGTGTTTCACAACAAAACCAAACACATTGATACAAGGTATCATTTTATCAGAGAATTAGTGAATAACAAAGAAATATGTTTAGAATTTTGCAGGTATAAAGAAAATGCCATCCATATATTTACAAAAGCTTTGGAAAGAGTTGTATTTTAGAAACTACACAATTGTCTAGGAGTCGACGCAGTAACAAATATATGAAAGTTCATGTCATATCAAATTTTTGATGTAAATTTTGTATTTTGTAAACTCACCTACTTATAATTAAGGGGGACTGTTGGAAATATTAATTGCAAGTTGCGATCTTCACACTTACGCAAACTCTATCTGTCACAAAAACAAAGATGTTAGTTTCTCAGACACGTCAAGCAAGAGTGTTAGCATAAGTTTATTTATTGAGCCAATATTTATCTTTCTCGAGATCTGTTATGCAAATGAGATTCAATCGAAATTTATTTTTGTATTAATTACTTGAGTCAGTTCGTTTATTCAGGAAGTTTCATTATGTAGTCTATATATGTTTGAGTCTGTAAGTAGTCGATAAATATATACAACAAAGAGAACATAGTCGATAGTTAGCAACAACAACAGTTGTGAGGATTCGAAGAATTCTGAGAACTCAAGCTATGGTTTTGTAAAGGTTTTGCAGAAGTTGTTGGAGCCGAGTCTCGACACAGTATTGTATTCTGTATTAGCGTGCAACGCCCAAGTTGTTAATCAAGTATTCTTGTGTGATGAAAAATTCATGAGTATTTATGAGTTTATATGCTAAGTATGGCACAATGTTGTTTCTATGTCAAGAAATTGTTTCATTAAGTTTTGTTATCACAACATGCAGTATATAGAGTGGTATGTAAACTATGCGGTAAGTTCCGGGAATTCAGCGACGAAGAATTTCACTACGCAGTCTTTGCAATTGTTGATCCGGATTATGTTTGCGAATGAAACGAAGGCAGAAATATAATAAGGAAATACACAGAGAGGTAACAAAGATACAAGAACATAACTAAAATATATCAGAGATAACACAGATCTATAATAATACAAAATTTATATTAATGAGTGAAATATACAGAACTGTAAAAATATAGAGTGAATGAACTCGCTAGAATGGTGGCAGTTTATCTCTAAGAAGAGATGTGACGGCTACGCTCATTCACAAGAAGAATGTTACAATGAGGCTTAAAAGGCCTTTTTAACCTAAAGAAAATCTAAAACCCCAACCCTGAAAGAGGAAAATCCAACAGCTTTTCGAACCCCGTTTTGGGTAGTTTAGTGTATCAACTTACCGGGCGCGTAACTTTGGCATACGATCTCCATTTGGGTTGCACGATAGCTCATTGGAAAGGTATCGTCGAGGAGATTCAATTTTGCAGCTCAATGAGAGCCATTGGAAATCATTCAGGTGCTCTATCCCCAAAAAAACTTCATTTAGGCCCTCAAAATGGCCCCAGAAGTTTAGGAACCAAAAAATTGCTAAAAATAGTAAATTGTGAGAAGATTGTTTTGAGCCACAATTGGAATAGGTGGATGGCCATATATATCCACATGTATCAATCCTCCCTTCTTAAGAAGAAATGGTCTCCATTGCGTTGAGTTCCCAGGGGAGAGGGAAAAGTGTTTGTTGAATCTGTATCTTGTTTGCTTTCCTTGCTAGAGAAGTTGTGTTGCTTAGATTTTTGAAGGTTGTCACGAACTTGTGGCTGGAAGGGTTGGACCGTTTTAACCAGTAGGGATAAATGAGATTATTGTGTGTATAATAAATACTTGTGCATTGCTTCAATCTTTTTGACATGCTTCTGCTGGAGAGAAGGTGCTTGGACTGAGGCTGTAGTGGTTGCAGTGTTCTTATGTTCACCTTTTGAATAGACTATGAAGAAGTTGAATTTTTTAGTATGAGATAATAGCTTGTGGCATTGTTTAGCTGGGATAGTAGTTGGAACTACCTCTGATATCCTGTAGAGATAACCCCCCAGAGTAACAATGACGCTACAGGGTCGAGACTCATAAATAGCATGGTGTTTCCACATATATAGTTGGCCCAACAAAACATCACAGACATCCAGTGGGGAAACATCACATAATACTTCATCCTTGAAGGGTTGTATGTCGCATGACAATCGACATTGTTGGCTCACACGAAGCTCTCATCCCTGGTGAAGCCACTCAATGTTGTATGGTTGCGGGTGTGGTGTTGTCGACAATCCCAACTTTTTTTCAACCTCTGTTGAGATGATTTTATTAGGGATTCTTCTATTAACAATAAAATGCAGCGGGGTCCTCTTCACCCACATCCATGAATGAAAAAGGAGCTCTCCTTCTTCAAGATCTGTTGGTTCTTCTAGTTGAATTGTTGCGGTCGTGACAGTAGCAATGGAGTCTGCATCAATGATCTGTATTTTCCCATTACTTTCTGAATCATATTCTGAATAAGGGTTTGGCTCCTTGTCTTTGATCTCAGCCACCAATTACTGTTTTGAGAAACATTCATCAATGTTGTGCTAGGGTATTTTTTGGAAATCGCACCACTTTCTAGTGTCCTTCGTCTTTTCGTTACCCTTTCTTTCATGTGGCTTGGAATGGTTTTCTAGAGGTTGTTTCTTAGGTTCATATTTATCATGCTTTCGTTATTGCGGATTTGTAGACCTGAACTCTCGTTTGTTCTGGTGCCTAAATTTCTGCTCTATTTTGACATCAAATCGATAGGAAGATCCTAGTGATGAGATGTCCAGGAAATCCATTTCGGTTTGTATGTACCTATGTTGCGCAAGGTAAGGAAAGTATTTGTAAACTCTGACATTATTTGGCCCCTCTCTTGCAGCCAAACTAACATATTTGTTTTCATGACGGACAAAGTCTGCATAAACGTGAAGCTCAGAACTTGTAATTAATATTTGCAACACTCCCCCTTAATTATAAGTAGGTGAGTTTACAAAATACAAAATTTACATCAAAAATTTGAATTGACATGAACTTTCATATATATGTTACTGCGTCGACTCCCAGACAACTGTGTAGTTTCTGAAATGCATCTCTTTCCAAAGCTTTTGTAAATATATCGATGACTTTTTCTTTATACCTACAAAATTCTAAACATATTTCTTTGCTATTCACTAATTCTTTGATAAAATGATACCTTGTATCAATGTGTTTGGTTTTGTTGTGAAACACATGATTGTTTGATAACATGATGAATGAATTGTTGTCACAAAATATTGTAGTTGGTTCTTGTTGTTCCTGCAACAAATCTTTTAACATTATTTTCATCTAAACTGCTTGACAAGTTGCACTTGTAGCTGTGACGTACTCAATGGGATGGACTACCTTTTCCTTTTTTAGAACTGTGTTCACTTAATGCTTCGCTTTCTTCTTTGAATGTAGTGTCTGACTATGCATCTTTTGCTTCGTAGATAGTTTGTGATGTTTTTCTCTTCATGGATGGTTTTAATGTCAATGGAAACATTTTGTTGCTTGTCATCTGAATTCTTTCAATAAGTTTATTGCTTGGATATTTGTCCATAATCACAAAGTGATTATCTTCCATGTAGATTCTATATCCTTTATGTAACAACGGTTTTGTGCTCATCAAATTATGCTTTAGACCAGAAACATAATAAACATTGGGCATACCTTTTTTCTCCCCTTGCTTAGTTAAAATATTTATACCTCCTTTGCCTAAGACAGTGACTTTTATATCGGTTCCAAGTGTAACTTTAGTTTGGACTGACTTATCCAAACTAGAAAACAATTCTAAGTTTGTTTTCATGTGATTACTACATCCTGAATCTAGATACCATGTGTCACAAGTACTTTCTTGAGCAACATTGCATTCAACTAGTGAGACAATTGGTGTTACTTCAGCGCACGCCATAAACATAGGACTGGAGGGACTATTTGCGCTATTTGACTGATATTGACCTTGCTTGTTATGATTATGTTGTCTCTTTCTGCACTCATATACACAATGTCCATACTTTTTACAGAAATGACACTGAATCTTTGATTTATCAAATTATCTTTGATTACTTGGCTGATTGGTATTTGGGTTTTGACCTCTTCCACCAGTGTTTCCAGGATTTCTATTGCGTTCACCTCTAACATAACTTCTTCGTCTGCCTCTAGAGTTAGTTCTCCCCCTTCCTCTTCCATGAATTATAGATGACTACGCAGAAAATTCATTTTCTAATGACATATTTGGCCTATTCAATATGTGTTCATCATTAATATTAACTATGTATTTAAAACTTCGAGCAATGCATTCTCTTCAACACAGATAGTAAATCATTGTTTAGACTTTGATAAATGTATTTGGCATATAGCATTTAACTCTGTGTTTAAAGTGTTGAGAAATGCATTCTCTTCGGCATGCAATATTTAAATTGATACTCTGACTTGATTCATACATTTGGCATAAACATACCACGCAAACCCTTGAAGTTCGGATTTGCAAATTCTTGTGGTGTTATTGTTGTTTATTTGTTTATTTCCTGAAAGGTTTGATTTAGGCAAAATAGTAACCAATCTAATGATGGGACCCTTGTTGTTGCGAGGGTACCCATCAGGAAGTTCTTGGTCCACTTTCCCCTTCGGTTTAGGGTGTCTCCTCAACCAAAACGCGAATGGGAAAAGGACATCAGTGTTCCCAAATCGCAAGTTAAGTGAAACTTTGTAAAAAATCTCCTTTCTTAAATCATCCTATTGAAAGTTACACTGGTTTAACTTCTGTTGGTTAATTACTAATGATGAATTTATGTTTTTCTTACAAGGACTTCGACCCTTCAAAATTCCAGATTCAGGACCATGCCATGCGCACGAAATGGTATTCAAGTTTCATTTTACCGCTCTTAAGAGAGTGCCCTAGGTTTCTAAGGAATGATATGATTCTATTCTATAATGTTATCATCGTGGGTGAAATTATTCATGTTCATAAAGATGGTCGATTCTTTATCTATGTATCTTCAATTTTAAAGGAAGGACATAAGGACCAAACCTTGTTGTTGTGTAATAGTAATGAATAGGATGTAATGAACAGGACTATACCATTGCTCATAATTGTATAGTCGACTTAGATGGAAACTCAATCAGTCAATTCTTTGTTTTCAGTATAATAGATATGTTTTACATAGAATTCTGGAATGGGTAGCAATATGTACCCGTGAAGAGTAATTCTACTATGTACCCCCTTCTTGGTTTACTTTGAACTTTATAGAGAAATTGGAACAATTCCTTTATTTATTCATATAGCTATGCCATTTTGATTATTACCGAAGTAGGTCTATGCATATCAAATTATATGGTTCCAAAATGTATATCCTTCACTTCATTTAGTTTTGCTATTGTATTATTTTATTTCGGAACTTCATTTGTGACTATCTCAACTATTTGTTTTCCTTTATATTAATGGCATCTGGTGGAATGCACACAATAAGTATTTAAAAGAGTCTGAAATTTTGGTATAGTCAACTATATATATATATATATATATATATATATATATATATATATATATATATATATATATATATATATATATATATATATATATATATAGTTACTTCTTATTGTCTGTAATCATTCCCACTCTTGAATGCCATTTACATAGCCTAATCATCATAGCTATTTATTACAACCTATGTATTTAGCCTGTAACAATATATGTATGTATAAATCTAAGCTTTCAAGTTTACTTCCATAATTTTTTTATTCAAGGAGTACAATAAAATCGTAATAATTATACTATATTTTACTTCATTCCCACAGTAATAAATCAGTAGAACGATTCGTCCAGAATTAAAAGACGACCTACAGAGATATGTCTGTACATATATATGTATATTTAAATCTCAGGTTTACTTTCAAAATTTCCTTTAGTGTTTGCACAGTCTACAATTCACATGCAAACTAAATATCTAGATGTATATGAGTCGCATATTTGGTAGGGATTTCTAGCAGAGTATTCGAAATAATATTCTATTTAACACAAATGTATCTCCTAATATACTTCCATAAATAAATTCCATTCTAGCCAAGCTACCTAGAAATTTTTGCTCAACGTTAACAATTAAACTGTAAGGGCTTATCCTACATTTCATCTCATTCCATCAGAACTTAACAAACAGAACAATTCATCCATATTTAAACAGATGCATTCTAGGAGCCAATAATTCAATAATATTTAACCAGAGAAGGAGTAGATAGACATATCTGAACAATTGTCAAACAACAAATGAAATAGTCAAGTTCCTCCCAACCTTAGAACAGAATAGCCAATTTACTTGTCTCGTTCACCCCCTAGCCTAACCATGAATCCATGAGGGAGAACTTCAGAACTTCTCCTCAACAATAGTCCTTCAGTTTCAGCAACTTCTCCTTGCCTCACACTCAGAAAGCAGTGTTCATAACAACAAGAAATAATTCTTTCCCCAGCATACTAGGCAGTGTCATGCCTCCTCCCATATGCTATATATCCAAAAGAGATTATGCCCAGGTCTTTTCCCCATTGGGAATTTTCGCAGCTTTCCAAATTCCTGATTTTCAGGGGTTGCCTATGGCCAAATTCTTGATTTGCCACTTGTAACATTCAGCCCCAAAATAGTTCCAACATGTTTCCCACTCATGGAGTCATGGTCAGTTGATTTTAACCTGGTTGTTCCATTTGTCCATCAGCAATAAATATAAAAATATTTGTTTCTTACAAGTGTCATAGTCAAAGAGTCAGTTGGGTCAAATCAGATCTTTGTCCAACAGTCATAAATCATAATTTACAATTAACTAAATTCAAAATTCAAAATTTTCATAAATGGCAATAATTTTCCAATTTTGAATTTACCAAAAACGGAAATAAATTCCTAAGTATTTTTCAGACTTAAAAATGATTTATTTTCAGGGATGTTATGAATATAACCATAACAACACCACAAAAATACCAAAATGATACCAAAATAACACCAGAAAGAGCACTTTGATTACTGAGAGCATTTTTCACTTGCCTCATCGAGGGGGCAACCTCCAGTAGAGCAAAGCTCTATTACAATAATATCCAAGACAAAAGTCCTCATACCCTCGAATGCTATTTATACTAAATATGTCTATCAAAAGAACCATCTAGAGGAAGATCCTTCTAGAAGCAGAAGCTTCTATTAAGTCTTCTTACATTGGACTTATTCTTCCTTATTGCCAGGCCTTATTAATATTGACCTTTATTACATGGAAATATATTATTCTACCTACGTGAGGGGTTAGGTCCCTAACATGTCGATTGTGTCTTAGATTTAGACCAAAGTTAGGCATGTAACTTTTTATTTTGAATGAATAAGACAACAAGAGAGTAAGACGCTCAAGGAATGTTGGTTTTCCCATTTTGGTTTCCAAGGTAAAATATTTGTGTTCTGTGTGATTACTTTGTCATTTACTTTCTTGTTTAAATATGTCTTAGTCTCTTCTATTAAGTTTAGCATGGAAGTATATTTTTCCAACAATAAGGAATTGTGATATTAGATTAATCTCTACATAACAATGTTTAGTGTCAAAGACAAGGCCATAAGAATAAGTAATACTCCATGTTATTAGGTTTTTTTAAGTGGAACAGCCAAAGACTCTTATTTAAAATAAGTTTGTGTCTCCAAATAATTTACACAATTAAGACATGAACATTGAGATTCTTTTCGAGTCTTCGAACGTTCGGGAATTGATGACCGACCTTAAAGACAAGGTATGGTTAGAAGGATTTAGCAATTCTATTGTTTTGTAGCCTTGGAGTTTTGGTATACGTGGTCTAATTTTAGAAATGGGAGTTCATGGTCTACCCCAAAGAAAATGTACATTTAGAAGACTTCAAGAATTCTATTTTTTTTTAACACTTGGAGTTTTAGTATATGTAGTCTAATTTATAAAATATTGGAAAGAAGTGGAATATGATTTAAAGGTCATGGGGGGTTGGGTTTTATTTTAAATGAAGCAATTTCTCAGATTACCTAGTTGTCTTAAAAGGCACTTTCTCTAGTCTAGGTGAATAAGATGTGTCACATCTATAACAATACATATTAGTTCAAAAAAACTAATCAATATAAAAGAAAATTATATTTAATGTTAATTAATGGTTTAAGTGGGCCTAATGGTTAAGAACATGTTTTTCCTTCTAAGAACACATAGTTACAAATCTAGAGGGGAGTAGAGTAGAGTATATATACTTCACACACAATTACAAAATAGATAAATATTGAACTCTACACCACTATTGAGGAGAATGTAATGTGTCTTCCATTTATTGAGCTAAGAGGAACATTCCACAATCGAGTATTACGTTGATTGTTGGGACGTGGCTAAATTCAGTAATAATAAAAAATTAAGTAAATGAAAATTGTATATATATGGTCTATATAACCCTGAAACACTCGAATTACACTACACGGAATTATCCACTCAAATCTACATATCCAACAAAAATTAAACAAAAAAATATCAAAAAAACTAAAACCTAAAACAGTTACACCAAGTCAAGTATATACCAACTCTT
>JASDQU010100015.1:271092-284002 GCA_032191745.1 Picea mariana
CCGCAGGCACGGGTAAGTCGGGGGGATTTGAACTTGGAACCTCATCGTACATAACACGCTATATCACGGCACTTGCCAATTGAGCTGCCCCCCGGGGGCTATATACCAACTCTTTAACCTTACATAGCTTTTTATATTCTTCTTTTTCTCCGGGAAGCAGGTAGGGTCTTTTGATGGGAGTGGGCTAACTCGGGAGCAATCTTCCCTCCCGAGTTACTTTTCTGACATGTTTTCCAGTGGTGTGGTTTTAAATTTCCGGCCAATCCAAAACTCGGATCGATTTTCTGAGCATCTAGGTTGGTTTAAAATGGGGCAAAACCCCTTGGGTAGGATCCTGAAATGCATTGAACTTTGATCCATGCGAAACTCATGCTACCTCTAAAGATCTAGCCAGATTCAGGCCCATTTTTTGCCTAAAAAATGGGTTTGTTTGCTCCTGAGTTAGCTTACTCCCTTTTGATGAGAATCAAGAGCTTGTCCTTTAATCTCCCTAACATTGATGACTTCTGGAACATAGGTGGCCTTTGTTGATCCACAAAAAAAATAAATTTACTGGCAGGTAGTTTTTAATTCGACCCAAAACATCGGGCTAACCAGGGTTGGAATTTCAAAATGGCTTTGTCTAAATGTTCTACCTTTTAGGTTTTTTGGCCAGAATCCGACGACGTAAATTTGGACAAAATCTCTATTTTTTATTGTTTAAATTGCATTTATGAATGCATAAATGGATTTAGCATGATGAAAAACCCTTGGGGCACTCAGATTATACCAACTTAGTCACTCAAATCTACAGATCCAACCATTCATCACCGGATTTCGGGGAAAATCAAACGAAAAAAGTTGCTGAAAAATAGTCAAAAGGTAAAACATTTAGACTACTACTTTCAAAATGGGTTACTATAATAATAATAATAATAATAATAATAATAATCTATTTTTAAGGTCATGGCCAAGCCACCACATCAAATTGGTGTATGAGACCCCCTTCTTTGTGGGACAAGGGACCCCCTCCACCCAGCGATTTGACTCGTAAAGTCTAAGTATACATACCCTACCCCCTTTGGATTTGAACTGGTGACCTATTAGGAAGAAACACATGTTCTTAACCATTAGGCCCACTCGCACTGCTTTCAAAATTGCTAAACCCACAAATTTGACAGTTTAGTGCACTGTTGGTTTTACCCATTTTAGGAAGAATGTTGAAGGTTAGACGAAATTATTAACAATATTTGACGGTCAAATAAGCCCGAGAAAACGTCAAATTCTATCCCTGGGGATAACCAATCCAACATAGTGAACCGAACCGACATTACAGAACAATACGATTCTCCATCGGTGACGTATATGATGATGTCCTTAACTTTTATCTCCTTCAACTTTGATGACGCCAATTTGTATACGTCATCTCTGGATCCCATTAACACTGAATACTATAGCCGAAACAGAGGTTTCCACACGTCATCTCTGGATCCCACTAACTACAGCACAAATAGAGGTATCCATACTGTACTCCACCCGTATTAAAGCCTACTATTTTGCTGTCCAAATACGTCATCTCTGGATCCCATTAACTACAGCAGAGTTGTCCATACTATCCGTATTAAGGCCTACCATTTTGTTGTCTAAATATCACACCTACCATAGGCTGAGCCGCTGAAGTAAATGGCTGATATTCACATTCAAACTTCTGTAAACTGGTCCATGTAAATGGCTGATATTCAACTGTCCAAATACTCTACAAAAGGACCTGTACATAGCCTTACTAACGTGGACCGACAGTGATTTAAAATATTAAGACCACACACATACCGAAACAATGAATCTATAAAAACATGTGGAATTCGTTGTACGTCGCTTCTAAATCAACAGAGACACGGGTTACTTGAATTTTTATGCATCAGGAAAACGAGTTGAGTTGATTATTGTGCCACATGTACGTAATAACGTTGACATGGACAGGCACAGAGATGCCTTCAACCAGGGTTGGAATTTCAAAACCCAGGAGCATGTCAAATTTGACGGTTTACCCGACTTCAATAACAGTTCTGCTGGTTTCTAAGAAGAATCTTAACGGTTATTAAAAAAACTTAACCGTATTTTTGACGGGCAATTTGCCCGTCAAATTCCATCCCTGCCTTCAACTTTCAAACTTGTATCTTTCAACTTTCCTGACGCCATGTTGTATTAATAGTGAATCTTACACCACAAAACCTGTCCATGTTCATGCCTGATATTCAACTGTCCAAATAATCTCCAAAAGGACCCGTCCATATTTAATGCCTACTCTCCCTTTTCGAAATACTACACGCATAGCATTAGTAACTACTAACGTGCATTACTAACGTGGACCGAGGACCGACAACGATTTAAAATATTAAGATCAGACACATCCAAAACAATGAATCTATAAAAACATTTGGAATTCGTTGTACGTCGCTTCTAAATCTACAGGTGAGCTGTTTTTTGTGCTTCGGTAAAACTAATGGAGTGGGCTAACTCGGGAGCAATCTTTCCTCCCGAGTTACTTTTCTCCGATGGTGTGGTTTTAAATTTCCAATCAATCTAGATGTCTAATCGATTTTTCTAGGTTGGTTTAAAATGGGGCAAAACTTACTAGAGTAAGGTTCTAAAATGCATGGAGCTTTGATCCATGCCAAACTCAAGTTACCCCTGAAAATCTTACTGGATTCATGCCCCTTTTTTTTGCCTGAAAATAGGAAAGATTGCTTCAGAGTTAGCTTACTCCAAAACTAATTGCATCGGTTACTATGCCACATATACTTAATAAATAATCCCAATTCTGGTTTTCCAGGGTGGGTATCCACTCAACTTGAGTGATTGGAAAAATGCAATTATAATTTTATTTTTCAGGAATGGAAAATAATTTCTCTCAAAAATCCAATCAAATGTTCAAACTGATAAATTGTGAAGCAAAGAGAAATGCAGAGAGAAAAGAATAGAACAGTATATTCAAATGTATGAAGAAGAGGTTACAATGTAATGGGAGATGGTTGAGCTAAATATGCTCAAGCAAGACAAAAATAGAAAGTACAATTGTCCAGTACAGCTGGCAGTGTACGATCAGACTGTTGAGGGTACAATATATTTAACACTCCCTCTTAGACTCAACAGTTACAATCATCAGCACTGACTATGCGTAAGTGCTGTCTCTGAAAATCAAAAACTGACTTTCCTAGTGGCTTGGTGAAGATATCAGCAAGTTGATCTCGAGAACCACAAAATTGTAGTGCAATGTCACCATTATTGACTAGCTCGCGTATAAAATGAAACCGAGTGTCAATGTGTTTACTCTTCTTGTGAAACACATGGTTCTTAGATAATGCAATTGCTGATGTATTGTCACAGAAAATAGGAGTTGGATCATTTTCTGTTTGTGACATGTCTTTCAATAATCTTCTCAGCCACACAGCTTGACATGAAGCTGAGGTAGAAGCTACATACTCTGCCTCTGCAGAAGATATGGATACAATTGGCTGCTTCTTCGATGCCCATGAAATCAGGTTTGTGCCCAGTTGAAAAAACATATCCTGATGTGCTTTTCCTGTCATCTAGGCTGCCTGCAAAATCACTATCTGTGTAACCAGAAAGTTGATTACTATCAGATTCAGTGTACCATAAACCAAAATGTAGTGTTCCTGCTACATATCTCAAAATTCGTTTTGTCATTTTCCAGTGCGAATCCTTGGGTGATTCCATGAATCTGGAAACAAGGCTGGTTGCATACATGATGTCTGGCCTAGTTGTTGTAAGATACAACAAACTTCCTACTAAACTTTTGTATAAAGTAGAGTCCAAAGTAGGACCTTCATCTTTCTTGCTCAACTTTGTGCCTAAAGGTATGGGGGTTTCCTCCTTCCATGCAAAACCGTTTGATGATGTCTGCTGCATACTTTTGCTGACAGACAAAAATGCCTTTGGCTGATTGATAAACCTCAATGCCTAAAAAATATTTCATGATGCCAAGATCTGTCATCTCAAATTCAGATTGCATGGCATGCTTGAAATCTGTTAGCTCTAGATTGCCTGTGTAAATCATGTCATCAACATATAAACATACAATTAGTATTTTACCGTGCTAATCTGTTTTGGTATAAAGTGTTGGTTCATTTTGACTTCTGTTGAAGCCACTTTTGATCAGGTAGGTGTCAATTCTGTTGTACCAAGCTCTTAGAGCTTGCTTTAAGCCATACAAGGCTTTCTTCAACCGATACACTTTGGCTGGGTGCTCCTGGACTTCAAATCCAGGTGGTTGATTGACATAAACTTCTTCTTCTAAAAAACCATTTAGGAATGCTGACTTGACATCCATTTGGTAAACTTGCCATTTGTGTTGTGCTGCTATGGCCAATAAAGTCCTTACAGTGTCTAATCTTTCTACTGGAGCAAAATTTTTACCATAATCAGTACCTGGTTGTTGTGAGAAGCCTTTGGCAACAAGTCTTGCCTTGTGCTTTTCAATCTGTCCTTTTTCATTGAGTTTAGTTTTGTAAACCCACTTGACACCAATACTCTTTTTGTGTCTTGGCAGATCAACAAGATCCCATGTCTTGTTCTTCTCAATGGAGTCAATTTCTTGGTTCATGGCTTGAACCCAATGTGGCTCCTTAGCTGCTTCCTTAAAGGATGTAGGTTGATATGACATAAGAGAAAAAAGTTTATGTTGCTCAAAGTCATCCAACTGTTGATGGATTTCTCTCAAACTTCGAGTTCTCTGATTCTGTGGTCCAGAAAATGATTCTCTGCTGGAAGTTGAGGTATCTTGTGAGTTATCTGGTTGTCCTTGTACCTGTAGTCTTGGAAGAGAAGTTTGAGGTACTTGTTGTTCTGAATTTTCTATGTTTTCAGAACTTGGCAGCAATGGATTTTGACTGTCCACTTGCTGATTTTCTGAATCATTCCAGAATTGGTTTTCCAAAAATTGTACATCTCTGCTGAGAATTAATTTCTTGGTGATTGGATTGTAAAGCCTGTAAGATTTAGATGTTTCACTGTATCCAATGAAAATACATTTTTCACTTCTGTCATCAAGCTTCTTCCTTATTCGGAAGCTATGTGTGCATATGCTATGCATCCAAATGTCCTTAGATGAGCTACATTGAGCTTTGTCCCACTCCATGCTTCTTGGGGAACTTTCATCTGTACACTGGTCGTTGATGATCTGTTCAAAAGATAGACTAAGCATGCTACTGCTTCAGCCCAAAAAGTATTTGACAAACATTTCTCTTTGAGAAGTGTTCTTGCCATATTCATGATGGTCTGATTTTTTCTTTCAGCCACCCCATTCTGCTGTGGAGTATACCTTGTTGTTACTTGCATGATGATGCCTTGAGATTTTCAGAAATTTGCAAAGTCTCTGGAGTTGTATTCTCCTCCTCCATCTGACCTGAGTACTTTGAGAAATTTGCCACTCTGTTTTTCAGCTTCTGCTTTGAATTCTTTGAATTTTGTAAATGTTTCAGACTTGTGTCTGAGAAAGTAGATCCATATTTTCCTGCTGAAATCATCAATAAACATTAGAAAGTAAAAACTACCACCTATTGACTCTGTTTGCATTGGTCCACATAGGTCAGTGTGAACTAGTTCAAGACGTTGTTTGGCTTGATTGGAAGACTGTGGAAAACTAGTTCTCTTGTGTTTTCCAAGTATGCAAGACTCACATTGGGGAATTTGCTCTTTAAAGATAGGTAGACCTTTGACCATGGAGTTTTTCTGAAGAAGACTTAGACTCTGAAATGGTAGATGTCCAAATCTGGTATGCCAAACCATTGATTCATTCATGGTTGATGCACTCTGTGCATAAGGTTGATTCAGATTTGCAGTTCTGAGAGTAAGGGGAAACATCCTATTTGGAGTCACAAGGATTTCAGAAATTAATTTTCTGTTGGGCTTTCTATCATAGATTTTACAAGATGCTCCCTCAAAAAGTACCTTATATCCTTTTTCAATGAGTTTTCCTACACTTAACAAGTTATGTTTCAAGTCTGGTACATGGTAGACATTAAATATGTCTTTCTTGACATTCTGTTTAGTAAGAATATGAACAGTTCCTTTTCCTTGAAATCTGACTAAATGATCATTTCCAAGAGTAATGTCAGAGGAGATTGAATAATCAAGGCATGAAAGTAATTCTTTGTTACCTATCATGTGATTGCTACATCCACTGTCCAGCAACCAAAGATCTTTAGGTTGTTGTTCAGTGTTGTGACATGAAAGAAACATACCTTCTGAGTTTTCTCCCGTGTGATTTGACACATGTGCTCTGCCTGAGAGCTGATCTGCATGCTTCTTCCTGCATTCAGATTCATAGTGCCCATACTTTTTGCAGTAATAGCATTGTATGCTAGTTTTTTCATTAGACCTTCTCCCTCTGCCTCTTTGAGGCTGGAAATTCTGATGTTGATATTGTTGTTGATTTCTTTGACCTTGGAAATTCTGATTTGGATATTGTTGTCTGTTCCCTCCACTGGTATGAGGGTTACCTTGATTGTTCCCTCTTCCTTGGTGACCTCTGCTTCTTCCTCTGCCTCTCCCTTTGCCGAAGGAGAATTGAGTTTTGAAGGCATTTGAAATTGACTCATCTGTGAGATGCAGTCTAGTCTCATGTGTCACCAGAGAACCAATTAGTTCATCTGTTGAGAATCTTGACAGATCCTTGGATTCAAGGATGGCTGTTACAACCATTTCAAATTTCTTGGGTAGACTTCTGAGAATTTTCTCAACAATTCGTTGATCAGTGATGGTTTCACCAATCAGTCTAATCTGATTCACGATTCCCATGACTCTGGTCATGAACTGATCCACTATTTCGGACTGTGTCATCCTTAGAGTCTCAAATTGTGTCCACAAGGTCCGCAGTTTAACTGTTTTGACCCTGTCATTTCCTTGGTAGGAAGATTTGAGGATGTCCTAGGCCTGTTTGGAAGTACTAGCGCCTGTGATCTTCGAGAAAATCGAATCATCTACAGAATTTTGAATCCAGAATTTCGCTTTGTTTTCTTTGGTCCTTAGAGTTGCCTGAGCAATTCTCTGCGCATTTGACATGGTAGTGAGGGCGGCGGGATCTGGTTCCACATAGCCAAGATCCACTGGTTCCCAGCATTCTTGTGCTTGCAGGAACGATCTCATCCGAAGAGACCAAAATTCGTAATTCTTACCAAGAAGAATCGGACCCTGAGTTGGTCCTAGATTGCTAGATGACGCCATTATCTTTGAATTAAAAAGAATTTTCAGAAGTACAGAGGAAAATGGTGTATTTACCTCCGATCGGTGAAATGTCGATGTTCCAATGGCCGATGGGAGCTTATCGGCTTTGAATTGGCCCTTTGGTCTCCTTGCAATGTGACCACGCGTCTTTCTTTTGAAGCGCTACGGGCTTTTCCCGTTTCTTTGGCTTTCAAATCGCCGAAATGCAAAAAATTGCCTTTGAACTTTTCAACGGTCCAGATCATGCAGTGATCGGACGGTCCAGATCTTATCAGGATATTGCGAATCGAAATTTCGCGATTCCTGATGACAAGTTCTTTTGTGCCTTCGATTTCTTGATCTCCAATTTTCCAATGGCATGTTTCCTTTCGGGACTTTCCCGATGCCTTTGATCTTTGCCACGCGTCCCAACAGATGGATGGTCGTGTGCTTTCCTCACGATTTCGCGATTTAAACGTGCGACCTCTTGGTCTCTCGAATCCCGAAATGCCGATGACCTTTTCTTGTCGGGACTTTTCCTGAATCGCTTTGATCGCCTCCACGTGTCCTAACAGATGGACGGTCCTGATTTATCCTCGGGATATCGCGATTTGAAATGTTTCGGACTTCTCGTCTCCTGGATCCGCGATTTGCCGAATCCCGAAAAGCCGATGAACTCGCTTATCGGGACTTTTCCCGAAAGCCTCGATCTCTGCCACGCGTCCTGAACAGATGGATGGCTAGATTTGCGTCGGTGATTTCACGGGAAAGAAACCCAATCACTTGTTCTCAGGTTTTGCGATTTCCCGAATCCCGATATGCCGATGGCCCTTTCCTCTTAGAGACTTTTTCCGAGTACCCGGATTTACGCCACGCGTCCTTAAAAGATGGATAGTCTTGATTCAGCCTCGGGACATCGCGACTTGCGATGCTCCAAATCTTTGTCAACGTGAAATCCCGAATGTCGATACGCTGACGGCGCCCTCGATGTCCGCCACTTGTCCAGGAGATATGGACGGCTGAGATCTGATCGGGATTTCGCGTATCGCGATTTCGCGAGTTGCAATGTCAAATTTCTTTGAAAACTTGAAACCTTGAATGCCGATATGCCGACGGGCTCTACGATGTTTGCCACGTGTCCTGACAAAGGGATGGCTGAGATCTTATCGCTATATCGCGTATCGCGATTTTGCGAGTTGCGAAGTCCTGTTGCAATGGTCTTTGAAAACTGCGAACTCCGAAATGGCGATGGAGGGTTGGCTTGGATCTGCCGCCACCTGTCCTCTGAGATGGACGACTCACAAGTCTTCTCGGGATTTTGCATATCGGAGTTTTTGGAGAGCAGAGTCTTTCGCTCGTCCAACACCCGATTCCCGATTTTGTGATGGAATAGGATCTCGCCACGTGTCTCTTGATGGATGGTCAAGATGACGTCGGGACTTCGTGACTTCACAAGGCGAAATCACTCCTATGCACTGCAGAGGACTAAACCTCATGCACCTTCTCGCTGATCCAACGGATGTCAGGCCTTTGCACAAGATCTGACGATTGAAATGCTTTCGCCTTTTCCGCGCTGTCCTCGTCCCTTCTGGACTGGTTTCCCGCTCCGGATTCGTTCACAGGACGACTCTTATGGCCGCAATGGCAGTTCCTTGCGTGTTTGATGCGATCATTCCCGAATTTAATGGAATTTTCTCTTGCAGAAGAAAAGATTCATGAATCTTTCAAAGATTTGAAAGAATTTCACGAATTCTTCGTTCTGTGCTTCAATCTTTAACAGATATGAGGGAAATTTTCGAGTTCTTTAAAATTTCTCGCCTCCTCTGGCTTTTCTTCGTTAATCTTTGACGATTCTTGAAAAAATTACAAGAATATTTAGGGTTTCTTCTTCTGCGTTCTCTTCGTCTAGGATCTTTCGAGCATTGTACACTCTGCTTCCTCCGCAAGCTTCTTACGGCGATCTTTAAAGAGTATTGTAGACAGCTTTCCAAACCTTGTGAAAAGTCTGTGTCGCATTCTCTCAAGATGCGTGTAAGCTCTGCGCTGTGAGGATCGTGTGGCTCTCGCGACTGTGTGAAGAGGCTTACTGCTGAAGCTCTGATACCATGATAAATTGTGAAGCAAAGAGAAATGCAGAGAGAAAAGAATAGAACAGTATATTCAAATGTATGAAGAAGAGGTTACAATGTAATGGGAGATGGTTGAGCTAAATATGCTCAAGCAAGACAAAAATGGAAAGTACAATTGTCCAGTACAGCTGGAAGTGTACGGTCAGACTGTTTAGGGTACAATATATTTAACACAAACTTGTCTCTTATTTTATGTTAAGTTCCTTGTATCAAACCAAAAAAACCTTTTCCTTTTCACAATTATATGATGGCCAAAATGCTTGATTGTATATACCTTATAGAAAATCCAGTATGAAAATGCAAAAGTAGTTTGTATGCTAGAAGTGAAGAAAGAGGACCATTCTTAATTCAAAACCCATGACCAAAAAATGGAGCAAGGACGTTCAGACCCCAGAGAGAGGATTGTTGAGTTGGAGAAGACATTGATTTTGAATTACCACGTTCAATCTGAGGTGGCGAGCCATGGGGAGGATGAAGGTGGAACTCTTCCAATTGAGGCTAAAGAGCCTCTCATTCATCTTTGAGTTGTTGAATGCTCTGCCTCTCCTGCGATACTTCTAAAGTCATGAGCACCTGGGATGATAGAACACTAAATTGAATCTGCATTGAGTGGATTGTAGTGTGCAGGTTGCCAAGCTCTTCCTCAATCATGTCCAATCGCTTTAAGTAGTAACCAAGGGATCCAGTCGCCATGGGAGTAGGAAGACGTGGAAGGGAATGAGCGAGGCAAAGGAAATCAACCAAAGGGAGAAACCTCTAATCCTGAATTTCCATAATGCACCATGGAGCTAAACCTTAAGCGAGATTTCACACAAGTGCAAACAACTAGGATCCTAATCTCAATATCCACCAAGAGCCATGATTACTAGTACATGCAATTGCATCCATTAAGTGATTGTGCTTCTCACATGATCCTCAGAGCAATGGAGGAAGCGAAAGATAAGATCCTGAGGTACAAGGGTTGTTAAGGAAGCCGTAGGGAAATGTATGGGCTCCACCAACGATCTAAATGTGAGATAATAATATGCCAAACTGGTAATGTGTCGTTGATCAAATCGTTTCATACCATATGGGGGTCCGAGTGGGATATTGGCCCCCTTTTTTCTTACCATGATGAAGTGAGAATATTGGCCCCATTTTTTCTTACCATGATGAAGTGAGAACAGAGTCATGGGATACGAGAAATTAGTCAAAATTGTGCCAAATTGGATGCTTTATAGTCTGGATCACAAATTTGTTAACTTCCATGTTGTTGGACCTGAAGACATGGAAGAAGTCAATCTTGTTGAAGGTCTTTAGTTCCTTATGAATTTGATCCAGGTGGATATCGGTGGCCACCCACCTTTTCCAACTGGATCAAAACAGTTTGCTGGCAATTTTGGCAATTTACTATTTTTAGCAGTTTTGACTTCCGAGGCCATTTTGAGGGCCCAAATGAAGGTCTTTCGGGATATAGGTTCTCAATGATAGAAAAAGGAATTATTGAGCCCCCAAAATGAATCTCCTCAATTATACCTTTCCAACGTGCTATCACACGCCTAAAACGGAGATCGTATGCAAAAGTTACAACCCCGGGAAGTTGATTGACTAACTTACCCAAACGGGGCCCACATGACTTTTGGCGCTTCATCTCCTAAGGTTAGGTTTTTGGATGTCTAGGAATTTTGGCATTCCCGATTATTGTAAAAAGGCCTTCAGAGCCTCATTGTAATGATCTTCTAACAAATGAGCACAGTCGTCACATCTCTTCTCAGAGATAAGCCACCACCATTCTAGCGAGTCTTTCACTCTATATTTTTACAGTCTCTGTACATTTATTTCATTAATAGAAATCGTGTATTATTGTATATTTGTGTTTATGGCTGCATCTATGATACATTTCAGTTATATTATTGAATATCTATGATATCTCTGTGCATTTCTTTATTATATCTCCGCACTCATTTCGTGTCGAAAATAATCCGGATCGGAATTCTTAGAAAGATGGATTTGAATTGAATGTTATTAGGAAGTGTATGGTGCTTTTCATGTCTTATTATCATATTTGAGTCCCCTATAACGTTGAGAGTGTGAATGCCCTAAGTACTTGCTAATGAAATTCCTTGCAAATGTGCATAAGCTTTAGCTTGGTTATTAGAGGCCAACCCAATACTCAATAGCCTTTTGAATATGGGATTTTGTGAGAAGGACTCATCATAGGAGAGAAACCATTTGCCAAGGATATTAGATATGGATGAGGGACAAGGGACACACTGAAACAGACCCAGGAGTGCCACCTTCCACAAAGACCAAGAAAAGGAACATTGCATAAGAATATGTTTCGAAGTTTCCTAGCAGCATTACCAAAAGTGCACCTAAACAAGCCTAAGAGTCCCCTTTTGGATAGGTTCTCCCTAGTTAATATATTTCCATGTGCCACAGTCTAGTTGAATAATTTTACTTTTGGGAGACCATCGGAGTGCCAAATATATTTCCATTGGAAAGAGGGAGGAGGGATACTAGACTAGGCTAGAGTAAACTCATAACCTTTTTTTATTGAATATCCCTAAGGGCACCATCCCCTATATTATTTATGCATTTTGTGGATAGGGGTGAAACCTTGAAGATGAAGTATAAGTTCTTAGGCATGATCTTAGAGTGGGCCATGGGGTTGCTAAGATCCCAACCAAACCATTTACCTATGGGTCTTTCCCAAATGGAGAGATAAAAAAGAGAGCACCTTCCCTAGTCATGAAGCCAAGAATTGAGAGGATGGGGATGTTGATATTGGAGTAAATGAGGATGCCCCATGATGTTGTCAAAGACTAGGGAGACGGTTTACCATTCCTCGAGATCCAAGGTAAGTGGTTCAAGACTAAAGGGAGGGGTGATTTCAATAAACACTAGATTTGTGATCCTCTAGAATATTAGGGGGGGAATTCAAGACAACAAAGCCTTTCCCATGAAAAGTGTTTTAGGTGAATAACCCTTTTCCATCACTCATACTTCCCAATGACTAATATCCAAATGACTCTTTCCCCAAGGGATAGATTAGATATGACCGAGTCTCTAATCGCCAAATAACCATGGTCCTTCAAGGACCTTATTATATTCCAATTGACTAGGACGAATCGTTTATTATTTGATATTCCCCGTTTCCAAAAGAAACACTTAAGTTCTTAAGCAATCATGGATTTGACCCTAGTAAAGGAAGGAGAATTGATAAATAGGTAAGGTTGATAGGACATATTTTAGAACCATTTTTCTAGCTGGTTTTAGCCACTGGGTACATGATGGAACTTAGATTTAATCTTCTCAAGAATATTGGTCCATGAAGAGGCTGACATAGAGTTGAGGCATATAGATATTCCCAAGTATTTAAAGGTTTGTCATTTATCAACAAAGGAAAATTAGAGGATTCTGGAAATGAATGTCATTGTTCTTCTGGTGTTGGTGTTCCAGGCATATATTTGAATTTTAGTTGCATTGATGAGTTATCCTAAGGCTGTTGTGAATTCATCCATTACATTTTTAAATATTCTAGCTATAATCCTTGAATCCCCCCCCCCCCCAACAAAATGGTGTCATCGGAAAACTGT